>CANSNZ010001036.1:600000-874741 GCA_947646795.1 Beta lomatogona
GTGGTGCCGTTACTTCCCGACTACCCTTAAGGGCCTAGCCCTCAGCTGGTTTTCGGGACTCTCCCCTGGCATTATCACGAACTTTTCAGTGTTAGAAGCATTATTCCACCAACATTTCATTGCCGTGCGTCGGCACAAAAAGACAAGCATTCACTTGATGTCCATCAAGCAGCAGGAGCACGAAAGCCTGGCCGACTACATCAAACGCTTCAATGAGGAATCCCTCAAGATCTCTAACCTTCAAGACGGGGTAGCCTTCACCGCCTTGATGTCGGGACTCTGGCCAGGCAAGTTCAGATGGTCCTTGGTTGAGAATGAAGTCACCACATTCACTGAGGCCATGAGTCGGGCCCAGAAATTCATTCAGGCCTCGGACATCTGCAAACCAGTTATAGAGAAGTCAAAGAAAAGAAAGGAAGAAACCCCTTACATGGAATCCAACAAGAGTAGTAAGAGCCACCAGCAACTCCTCCCGAGGACTACAGATAATGAAACGACCCCCGCTTCAACCGAAATCGACGTGAGATCTATTTAGATCTAAAACACAAGTCGGTGTTGCCCATCCCTCCCCCTATAAGGACCTCAAAGGAAAGAAGGGATCAGCGACTGTGGTGTGAATATCACCGAGAGTGTGGGCACACCACTAAAGATTGTCGGGAGTTGAAGAAGGCCTTGGATCACTTGGCTGATCAAGGGAAGTTGAACAGATATATCAAGCACTCTCGGGAAAAGAAAGGGAAGGAGAAGGAAGGAAAGAATGACAGCGACAACACCGATGGTTATGTCGGGGTAATAGCAGAGGGACATGCCTCGGGAGGCTTAACCAGCCGAGCTCGCAAGGCTCACCTGCACGCCATAAAACACCAAGTCTTAGAAATCGAGCCAACACAGGCGAGGTGTCCTGTCATGACATTCGGGGAGCCTGACCGGCACATTCACACCCCCCATGACGACCCCCTCGTCCTCGAGATGAAAATTGCCAACTCAAGGGTCAAGAGGATATTGGTCGACAGCGGTTCATCAGCGGACATCATCACGCTAGAATGCTTACGTAAGCCGATATATACCGAGAAGGACGTAACCCCGACCGGGCCGCCCGCCGATAGGCTTCGGGGAGCATCTGTGTACCCCTCGGGTTCGTAAAATTGGTGTGAGACTCGGGGAAAGAGGTAAGGGAAGAAGCCTACCGGTCGACTTCCTGGTGGTTGACACCCCACTCCTTATAATGCCATCATGGGCAGGCCCACTATGAACAAGATAAAGGCAGCCATCTCGGTATACCAGCTACTCTTGCAATATGAAACTGACGAGGGTCAAGTCGGGAAGATATATGGAGATCAACAGACAGCCCGGGAGTGTTACACAAACAATTTTAAAACACCAACTTCAGAAGAAAGACCAAGGAAGAGAAAGAGGGAAGATCCCGCAGAGACCCCGACTGGCCTCGGGGTCTACCTATCAGAAAACCCAAAACTATACGAACGACCCCAACCAGTCGAAGAGGATGAAGAAGTAATGCTTGACGAAGGCCTCGGGAAAGGAGTAAGGATTGGCAAAAACCTTAGTCCCGAGGTCAGGGAGAAACTCATCAACACCTTGCGTGAGTACAAGGACGTGTTTGCCTACTCCGCCTCCGACATGCAGGGGCTGGATCCCAAGTTCGCATCACATGAGCTAAACATTAAGGAGGGATTCCGCCCAAGCAAGCAGAAGCTCAGACATCAAGGGCCCGAGAGAAACGCAGCAGCAGCAGAAGAGGTCAAGAAGCTGCTGGAGGCGGGTATCATTGAAGAATGCCAATATACCGAGTGGTTGGCCAATGTTGTTCTGGTTAAAAAAGCTAGCGGAGCTTGGCGCATGTGCGTCGATTTCACCGACCTAAACAAAGCATTCCCCAAGGATAATCATCTTCTACCTAAGATTGATAGGCTGGTCGATTCAACGGCTGGTCACGAGTTGCTCAGCTTCATGGATGCCAACGCGGGATACCACCAGATCCCGATGGCGGAAAAGGACCGGGTACATACAACATTCGTTACAGCCCAAGGCGTGTACTGCTACAAGATGATGCCCTTCGGGCTAAAGAACGCAGGGGCTACCTATCAACGAACAATCAATAAGGTTTTTGAGGAGCAACTCGGGAGAAACATTGAGGTCTACGTAGACGATATGATTGTCAAGAGCAGAAAAGCAATTGATCATGTCGGGGATGTGGCAGAAACGCTGAGCACCCTACGACGCCATGGCATGAAGTTAAATCCCAAGAAGTGTGTATTCGGGGTCAGAGGGGGGAAATGCCTCGGGTTCTTGGTAGATGAAAGAGGAATTGAGGCTAACCCCGACAAGATCAACGCCGTGTTAAACATGTCCTCACCGAGAAATGTGAAAGAAGTTCAAAGGCTAACAGGGTGCCTAGCAGCACTGGGCCGCTTCTTGTCCCGATCGGCTGACAAGAGCTTGTTATTCTTCAGAGCGTTGAAAAGGAAGGACTTTGATTGGGACGACGAGGCTGAGCAGGCCTTCCAACAGCTGAAACAACACTTAGCAATGTTGCCCAAACTCATATCACCCTTGCCGGGAGAAGCTCTCTATATATATCTCTCAGTATCAGAATATGCACTCAGTGCAGTACTCGTGGCCGAAAGAGAGGGAACTCAACACCCAGTATACTTCATCAGCCACGCCTATAGAGGAGCAGAAGCTCGATACAGCCCGATAGAGAAGATAGTGTTTGCACTAGTAATGGCAAGTAGGAAGTTGAAGCCATATTTCCAGGCGCACCCCATCAAGGTCCTAACCGGACAACCCATCAGGAAATTAATCGAAAGCAGGAACCATTCAACTCGGATGACTGAGTGGGCAGACCAGTTGGCAGACTTCGGGTTGGAGTACGAGCCCCGAAGAGCAATTAAGGCACAAGCATTGGCGGATTTCATCAGTGAATGCAGCTCCCGACCCCTTGAGCTGGAAGAAAGGGAGTCGTGGGTATTGCAAGTAGATGGTTCAGCCACCAAAGCCGGCATCGGAGCAGGGCTCGTGATCACCCCCTCAGTCGGGGATAAAATGGAGTATGCTGTCAAATTTCATTTTCTGGCCTCAAACAATGAGGCTGAATACGAAGCCCTGATCTTGGGCCTTCAAATCTGCATAAGCTCGGGAGCCCAGGCAGTAATGGCCAAATCAGATTCACAACTCGTAGTGGGGCAGGTCTCGGGAGAATATGAGGCCAAGGAAGACAACATGAGGATGTATCTCAACAAAACCCAAGAACTCATCAGGAAGTTGTCATCATTCAAAATACAGCACCTCCCGAGGTCAGAAAACCAGCAGGCCGACGCCCTAGCCCGTATGGCGAGTTCCGCAGATGGACTTACCCCTCGAACCATCATTTGGGAAGTTCTACACCAGCCAAGCATTAATTCACTCCAGATCCACGCCTTGGACAGAACCGATACTTGGATGGGGGAAATCATAAGCTTCCTCAGAGATGGCATACTATCCTCGGGAGAAAAAGAAGCTGAAGCTATTAAGAAGAAATCAAGTTGGTTCGTCTGGCATGAAGGGATCCTCTACAAAAAATCATACACTCACCCACTGCTGAAGTGTGTTACGCCCTTCGAAGGCAACTACATCCTTCGGGAAATTCATGAGGGCGCGTGCAGCAGCCACCAAGGGGCAACGACCATTGCCGGGAAAGCTCTGAGAGCCGGGTACTACTGGTCCACGCTAAAAGCTGATGCTCGGGAATTGGTGAAGAAATGCCCCAACTGCCAAATCCATGGAGATGTCCCTCGGGCTCCCGCGAATCCCCTGACTGCCATACAAGCAGTATTACCATTCGATAAGTGGGGGATGGACCTAATAGGCCCATTCCCAGCAGCCTCGGGACAAAGAAGGTTCCTCCTAGTGGCCATCGACTACTTCACCAAATGGGTCGAGGCTGAACCACTGGCTTCAATAACAGACAAACAAGTGCAAAATTTCATCTGGAGGAACATCATCACCCGTTTCGGGATCCCAAGGACTCTCATATCAGACAACGGGAGACAATTTAACAGCGGGCCAACCCGGGATTATTGTTCCAGTTTCGGGATTCAAACACGGTTTTCAGCCGTCTCCCGACCCCAGACCAACGGCCAAGCTAAGGCCGCGAACAAGGTCGTGCTGAATGGAATAAAGAAATCATTGGAAGGAGCAAAGGGGTCATGGGTCGACGATCTCCCGGGTGTGCTCTGGTCAGCAAGAACAACGGTGAAAGAAGCAACAGGCAGCTCGCCCTTCAGCTTAGTCTATGGAATTGACGCTGTTCTTCCAGTCGAGGTCGGGATACCTTCTCCAAGGATGACCTTCTACGAGCATGACAAGAACGAAGAAGAGAAGAAAGTCGAGCTAGACCTACTGCCTGAATCTCGGGGTAATGCGCTACTCAAGTCAATCCGCAACAAGCAAAGGGTAACCAGACAATTCAACCTCAGGGTGAAGGCTAGGCCAATTCATGTAGGTGATTGGGTGGTCAGGAAGGTCGAAGCCACAGGGTTGACACATTTGAAAGGCAAGCTAGGGCCCAAGTGGGATGGGCCTTACAAGGTCACTGAAGTAATCAAGCCGGGAACATACCGACTCTAGTCGTCCGAAGGCACACCACTGGCCTGACCTTGGAATGTTGACAATCTGAAGAAATATTACATTTAATTAGGCCACTTGAGCCTACAGTTCATTTTGTAAACCACAACTCGGGGCAACTGGCGGGCCGCGGATGCGTCGTCGTGCACCGCACCCGGCCAAAGATAAAATTTCTCCTACTCTCTTTTACACTAAACAAGTATAATGGAAGTAGGGTTCGTATCCACAGGGAAACGGGGACGAGTTTAGTACTTAGCGTGATTCGAAACCTAGATTAAGCTAAGGGCCGAGAAACCTAATAATAATTACAAAAGGGGGGTTTCGAGTAGATTATAACTAAACTACAACTAACTAGCATATAAACAAAATGAGAAATCAATTATAGGAAGGATCTTGAATCCGATTAACATGCACTTCAATTCATTATCGATCCTTGAACATCCACTCTAATTATTTCCATAATTATCTATTGTCGAGAATCAATCTCGTGTTCTCCTTATTCCTAGTTGAATAGCACGATCAGCGTGACTATAAAACTCTAACTAAAGGATAACCTAGTCCGATCTGCGTCTAAATTCAATCCGATAGCAGCAATAAACACAGAGAACCAATAGACCTGCTAACGTCATACAAGCGATAAACATTCAACAGTTGATTCAATTTCCCCAAGAAATAACCAAGATGATCAGCATCTAAATTACTCCCTAGTTTGCTACCAAATGATAAAAGAATAAAACAATCCGATTCTATTCTTAAATCTAGCATTAGATTAATTACACAATCAAACTAGTAACGTTCCTAGCATAATCATGCAAAAACCATTGAAAGCAAGCATAGAAATTAAACCATAATAAAGGAAAATAAATAGAGAAGAAAGATCTCACAATAATGCTTGAAGCTCCATATTAATCTCGTTCAAGAACGGTTCAAGCTACAATCGGCATAGCATAAGCCAATCCCATAATTGAAATCTACAAAGACTAAATTAGAAAATAAAAACTAAAAAGAGAAGACAACAAGAGAGGAGTGGAGTTTTGGAAACTCCATCCCCTTGTGGTCTTGCCCCCTAGGTCTAAAAACAAAGTTTAGTATTTATACTAAGGCTCAAAAGTTAGCCGTCATTTAAACCGACCTAGGGGTCGCGAGGTGCGATACAGGTCGCACCGTGCGATAAGCTACCGCCTTCGCAACGAGCTGAAGAGCTGGGCCAAAACCACGCAGGTCGCACCGTGCGAGGATTCTCGCGAGGTGCGAGATACAGGTCGCGAGGTGCGACTATGCTCGCGAGGTGCGAGCTGGGCTTGCCTGCTGCTGAGCGCTGGGCCAGCGCTGCTGGACGAGCGAGGCTGCTGGGCGCTTGGACGAGCGCTGGGCGTGCGTTGGCTTGGTGCGATGGGCGTGCGATGGGCTGTATGGGCGAGGCTCGCTGGGCGGTGCTCGACGATGCCGCCTGGTTGTGCTCGACGATGATCTTTGGGGCTGCCGAGCGATGCTTCGAGCTTGGCTTGGCGAGCTTGTGGCTTGTGATGCTCGGCTCAAATGCATTTTACCTTGGAAACTCGGAATGCATGACATTAACACAACTTATATCGCAAAACTCCGAACTTCCGCTAAGGATGATTTATATGCAAACCTTAATAATTACGAACAAATCCCTTAGCAATATGCACCTAAAATACCACAAGAACATCGTATAACTTGAGCGCATCAAATACCCCCACACTTGAACTTTACTCGACCTCGAGTAAACTCAAAATGAGGATCACCAAATAAATCATCACCCAAGCTATCGAAACCAACCTACACTCCCCATCAACTACATCATCATCATCACATCTTAACAACATACGCTCAAAACCTAAACGTAAGGGATGATGATTCCCCCACACTTAGATTCAAGCTCACCTGAAATATACAAAGACGCGACAACAATAATAACCAAAGCAACGCCAACAAGTTTAACCAACAACACCAACGAGAATCAAAATGCCGACTCACGACACACTAAAGTATCGCTCTCTCCCAAACCTCAAAATATGACCTACTACTACAACAACTAACTTAAAATAGCAAGCCATGGAACAAAGACAAAAAGGGATAAATTCCATGCTTACTCCCAAAAACAATCAACCAAAAGAATGCGAAAGCCAAAATAAATAGATCTTCACAAGACAAAGGATGAATTCACTAACCCAACCCAAAAACGCTTTCAACCTTATGACACCATCTCCGGCAAATGAGTTTTCAAAGTGTATAATTCTCTCTTAATCTCTCATTTTGCCTAGGAGCCCTTTCGGGTTTTCATCTTAGCTTCTCACATTTTTTTCATCTCACCATCTTACCCGCTCAATATAAGCCACTTTTTTGCATAAGTTGCCCTTTCGGGTTTTCAACCTATCCGGGCCCCCATTTTTGCCTGAGTCGCCCACCCTTGTGGGTTTTCAACTCAGCGGGTTTCATTTCATCATCATTTTTTTTTTTATTTTTTATTTTTTTTTATTTTTTTATTTTTTTTCATTTCAAATTAAAAGTAATATATACAACATAGATACATGAGAATGAGAATACCCTCCCCCCTACTTAAACTACACATTGTCCTCAATGTGTCGACAATTAAAAAGAAAAAGTATACTGAAAATAGGGGGGAAATTTGAAAATCGGGTAAATCGAAGATCGATGGTCAAAACTCATGAAAAGCAATCCGTCAAACTCAAATTTCTTAACAACACCAACTCAAATCTCCTAACTCAACTCACAACCCGCTCCCTCGAATCACTCAAACAAATGACAAGTTCAAAAGTTTTGAATTTTTGAGATTTGCTCCTAGCTTAAGAGATCGAAAAGATACATTAACAATCTCAATCCTCTAGTGTTACCAACTCCTAGCTATTGAAGTCCTCCCAACGGGTTTTCTTTTGTGGATTTTGGTTCCAAGCGAATTAAGATTGGTTGTGGATCTTTTTAGTGGGTAGGCGGTGGGTGAAAGAAAATTTGTTGTGGTGGTGGGAATTTGATGAAAAATAAAGGAAAAGAAAGAAAATAAAGGGGTCTCGGGTTGCCTCCCGAGAAGCGCTGTTGTTTAAAGTCGTGAGCTCGACTTAATACCTTAAGCTTAATCATTGGGTTGTGCTCCATGTGTGACAATGGTGGTTCCATGTCAATCTCCACTTCAAGTACCTGCAAAATTGATTGAGAAGAACTCTTGCAATGCATCGTTAATACCTAGCTTACTACAACATGGTTGAGCATATAACATCTGATTATATCCCAAACCTAGCATTAAGGCAACAACAAACATCAACTAGTACTACTCCTAGCTAACCCATGTCATGACCATTAATATAAATGTTTAAAGCTAGACAATAACCAAGCAATAATCCGTCAAAAGCTTCAATCAATCATTCCCAAGAGAGTGGCCAACCAAAAACAAAGAGCACAAGCAATACCATCCAAAAATCACTCTAAATAAAAACAAGTAACACCGTTTCCCCGGCAACGGCGCCAAAATTTGGCGGGCCGCGGATGCGTCGTCGTGCACCGCACCCGGCCAAAGATAAAATTTCTCCTACTCTCTTTTACACTAAACAAGTATAATGGAAGTAGGGTTCGTATCCACAGGGAAACGGGGACGAGTTTAGTACTTAGCGTGATTCGAAACCTAGATTAAGCTAAGGGCCGAGAAACCTAATAATAATTACAAAAGGGGGGTTTCGAGTAGATTATAACTAAACTACAACTAACTAGCATATAAACAAAATGAGAAATCAATTATAGGAAGGATCTTGAATCCGATTAACATGCACTTCAATTCATTATCGATCCTTGAACATCCACTCTAATTATTTCCATAATTATCTATTGTCGAGAATCAATCTCGTGTTCTCCTTATTCCTAGTTGAATAGCACGATCAGCGTGACTATAAAACTCTAACTAAAGGATAACCTAGTCCGATCTGCGTCTAAATTCAATCCGATAGCAGCAATAAACACAGAGAACCAATAGACCTGCTAACGTCATACAAGCGATAAACATTCAACAGTTGATTCAATTTCCCCAAGAAATAACCAAGATGATCAGCATCTAAATTACTCCCTAGTTTGCTACCAAATGATAAAAGAATAAAACAATCCGATTCTATTCTTAAATCTAGCATTAGATTAATTACACAATCAAACTAGTAACGTTCCTAGCATAATCATGCAAAAACCATTGAAAGCAAGCATAGAAATTAAACCATAATAAAGGAAAATAAATAGAGAAGAAAGATCTCACAATAATGCTTGAAGCTCCATATTAATCTCGTTCAAGAACGGTTCAAGCTACAATCGGCATAGCATAAGCCAATCCCATAATTGAAATCTACAAAGACTAAATTAGAAAATAAAAACTAAAAAGAGAAGACAACAAGAGAGGAGTGGAGTTTTGGAAACTCCATCCCCTTGTGGGTCGCGCCCCCTAGGTCTAAAAACAAAGTTTAGTATTTATACTAAGGCTCAAAAGTTAGCCGTCATTTAAACCGACCTAGGGGTCGCGAGGTGCGATACAGGTCGCACCGTGCGATAAGCTACTGCCTTCGCAACGAGCTGAAGAGCTGGGCCAAAACCACGCAGGTCGCACCGTGCGAGGATTCTCGCGAGGTGCGAGATACAGGTCGCGAGGTGCGACTATGCTCGCGAGGTGCGAGCTGGGCTTCGCTCGTCGTGGCTGAGCGCTGGGCCAGCGCTGCTGGACGAGCGAGGCTGCTGGGCGTGCGTTGGCTTGGTGCGATGGGCGTGCGATGGGGTCGTATGGGCGAGGGCCTTGGGCGGGCTCGACGATGCCTTGGTTGTGCTCGACGATGATCTGGGCAGCTGTGGCGATGCTTCGAGCTTGGCTTGGCGAGCTTGTGGCTTGTGATGCTCGGCTCAAATGCATTTTACCTTGGAAACTCGGAATGCATGACATTAACACAACTTATATCGCAAAACTCCGAACTTCCGCTAAGGATGATTTATATGCAAACCTTAATAATTACGAACAAATCCCTTAGCAATATGCACCTAAAATACCACAAGAACATCGTATAACTTGAGCGCATCAGCAACCACTTATACCCTATTAGAGTTGGCGGGATTTTGGGAACTTGGCCACGCTTGAGCCTACCGTTCATTTTGTAAACCACAACTCGGGGCAACCATTTATACCCTATTAGAGTTGGCGGGATTTTGAGAACCGGGCCACACTTGAGCCTACAGTTCATTTTGTTAAGACAACTCGGGCGTAAGTTGTACCCCCATAGTTGACATAGTTCACAATCTCGGGAATATGAATGAAAGAGGACTTGGTTCATAACAGTTGCATTTTAACAAAATGAGCATTCGGGAAATTGAAAATAAATTCGTATGTTACTCGGAACTATAGTATACTCGGAAAATTCCAACTCAGAAATGCTGCAAACATAAAGTATCTCATTAAGATGGAAAAATACAACCTAAAGGCCTCGGGAACATAACTCCCAAGAACCCCAGAAATACAAGTGCAGAAATAAAGTCATAAACTAAGCAGCCAGAGCTTTGTCGGGGGAGCTGTCGGTGCTGCCCGCCCCATCTTCATCAGAACTCTTGCCAGAGGTGGCACCTTCGGGATCAGCAGCATCCATCGTCGGGGCCACAACAGTCGGCTGAGAGCTTGCTGAGACTGGTGCAACGGAGGGAGCCAGGGATTTGGACGCATCTCCCGCCTGCTCCTCGGCAATACGACGATCGAATTCAGCCTCGACGTCATCCCAGTTCAGGGCAGAGTCGGGGCTAACAAGGATTCCTTTGAGACGCTCCTTCGTCTCCCGAACCGCCATGCGGTAAGAATTGGTGGCCATCTTCCCCAAGAAGGCCAACCCCTCGGGAGACCTCTTCCACTCCTGCAGAAATTCCGCCTGTACCTTCTCAAGCTTAGCCTTGGCTTTTTTCAGGCTATGCTTGGAGGACTTTGCTTTCTTCTGTGCCTCCACCAGCTGAAGCTTGACATCCTCCAGGCTCTTCTCAGTTGTGTTGTGCTCGATTATGGCGGCCTCAAGAGAAGCCTGGACTTGTTTCTTGGTCTCCTTCAAGGCTTCCATGCCAGCGATGGCCTTCTTAGCCTCCTCAAAGGTAGTCTTTTGACCGTCCAAGTCGGTGTTCGCCTTCGAGGATTTCGGCCTCCCGATCCTCGACCTTCTTCTTCAGCACGTCCACCTCCTTGGTCAGGGCCGCCATGCCCTCCTCGAACTGAGCCCGACGATTGATCACCGAGGTCATCCGGATAGTGGTCTGCATAAAAGTAACAAGTTAGTCCATGGCAAGAAGCAAGAAATGCGAAAATGCTTAGTCGGGGTAGTGTACCTCAAGCCAAGATTCATAGAAGGCGTTGACTTCCCCATTCCCAAGGGCCAACAGCGCCTGGTCGTCAGCATCCGTATAGACGGCCTTGACGGCACCCTTGACACGAGCCAACTTCTGAGGCCTGGTAAGGGCCGAGAAGGGAACACTAGACCCCGTCGGATCAAATCGGGGTCGCTTGGACAATGGCTCCTCAAAGACCTGAAGGGGTCCCTCCGATTCGTCCTCGGGTCCTCTCTTGCTGCCCGTTGAAACATTTGACGAAGCCTTTTCATAAGCTTTGGAGGCCGCTTTCTCCAAGGCCTGGGCTTTCTCGGTATCTCCCTTCAGCTTTCAGGAACGAGCAGGAGGCTTCTTGGCCTTCTTTGGGTCGGTATCCTGCCAGTATTAAAAGTTAGTTACCAAGTGAGACAAGTTAAAGCAAAGCAACTAACCGACGTTACCTTCGGAGGAGGCGGGATAGACATAATTTCAGCATCCAGCTCATCCAAAATCTTCGAGGCCAACGCTGCACTGTCGACGAATCTCTCGGCCATTGCAGGATCAAGCCGGTGTCGGGCTATGGCTGAAACAAAAGAAACGTCAAGACTTTAGCAAAAAAAGTGAAATTCATATATCTGATGAAAGGCAATTACCCTTGTCACAGCTAATACTCAAGCCCGCCGACGCCAGAAACATCTCATTCCGCATCTCATAGCGGGTGGGAAGCCAATTCTGGGGCACGTAGGTCAGGGCACCAGTCAATGTCCTCGGGGTAGTGGAAAAATAAATTCCCACCACCGCCTCTTCCCGAGACATCTCGGGGACCGTCTGGTTGAGCCTAAAGCGAGGTCCTTCCTCGGGGGCAAGAATGGGAATTCCCCACTCACCGCTGGTGTAAATGTGGTAGAACATCCGTCTAAACCCTTTCTGGTTCGAAGGAGCATCTCGGACAACTTTGTAGCCCGCTCGGCATTGAAAGCGGAACCATCCGGGGCCGTGACGGTCAGCGGGCCCTAACATCAATGTAAAAATATTGCGCCATAAACGCATACTCGGGGCAACCCCGAGTATATCACAAATAGAAATGAAACCATTTATGGTTAGCCAACTGTTGGGCAGGAGACTTGTCAGCGTTAGTTGATAGGCATTGAGAATCTCCTTGACGAAGGGATGCAGAGGGAATCTAAGGCCCATCTGCATACTCTGATGATATACCGACACACATCCCACCGGCGGGGTCATCACCGAGTCAGTATGCTTGGCTCGAATGACAAAGTACGGATCCTGAATCCAAAATTTGGTAGCCACATATTTGGCGTTTCTTTCCATATACCTTAGAAATGTGGCCTCGGGGTAGTAACTATGAGGGCTCCCCTCGGGATCCAGAGGTGGGTACTCCTGGCCTGAAGTAGTCGGGGCCTCTTCTTCACCCTCCTCTGGAACCGTGACAACCCCCTCAGAAATAAACCGGTCAAGATAACTGGAGCTACATGGCCTATGGGCTAAGGAGACCTCAAAGGGGCCCGGAATTACTCCCTCATCCTCTTCACTGAAAGAATCTGAGGGACTGGGCAAAGGAACCGCCTCGGGAACGACCAACGGGTCATCACACGGGACTCGGGTGCCAACTAGGAAACCCTCTGCCCCGCGTATCTCTTCCGACAGCTTAGGAGAATCAAAGGCATTTGGGTCGGACTCGGGATCCATCCTAAGGGCGTCTATTTCAGATATCAAATATGGAAATACAGAATTACTGCTAAGGAAGAGCGTACCTGCTCGGGATTTCTCGATCTCGGGAGCGTAACAGCCGCAGGCACTTGTGGACTCGGGACTGGATCACACTAGGGAGGAAGTTAGAGAGAGAAAGATGAGAGAGAGAGGAAATTTGCAAATAATTGTGAGTACGGAAAAACAACTCTCTCCCTCCTCTATATACATCCATCTTTACGCCCGCGTCGCGACAACCTCTGCACCACCTTATACGGGCCCCTAAAGCATGGGCCTATAGTGAAAGAGAGCCCAAAGAGCTTAAATCCAGAAGCCCAAATGGACGAAAAAATAACAAGTCAAAAATCAACGGTCAACGGTCAATAGTCAAACATATCCTGGTTTGACTAAAACTCAACTCAGCTCAATACTTAGTCAAAAAATGGCTAAGTATCTCAACACCCAACTCGGGATCCTCAAAGGAAGGGCTCTTTAGCCCCCGAGTTGGTGCCTCATCCTTCTCGGCCTTGCCAGAAGACTCAATACTTAGCCAAAATATGGCTAAGTACCCCAACACCCAACTCGGGATCCTCAGAGGAAGGGCTCATTAGCCCCCGAGTTGGAGCCTCATCCTTCTCGGCCGTGCCAGAAGACTCAATACTTAGCCAAAATATGGCTAAGTACCCCAACACCCAACTCGGGATCCTCAGAGGAAGGGCTCATTAGCCCCCGAGTTGGTGCCTCATCCTTCTCGGCCTTGCCAGAAGACTCAATACTTAGCCAAAATATGGCTAAGTACCCCAACACCCAACTCGGGATCCTCAGAGGAAGGGCTCATTAGCCCCCGAGTTGGTGCCTCATCCTTCTCGGCCTTGCCAGGAGACTCAATACTTAGCCAAAATATGGCTAAGTACCCCAACACCCAACTCGGGATCCTCATAGAAGGGCTCATTAGCCCCCGAGTTGGTGCTTCACTCTTCTCGGTTTTGCCAAGGGACTCACCGCTTGGCCAAGTGAAGGCTAAGTACTTCCACGACCAGCTGGGGGCCCCATAGAAGGGCTCTTTAGCCCCCGTGTTGGCACAAGGCGCCCCCTATAGTGACCCCCCCGAGGAGGATCTCCAAACGTGGTGCCCAACGCTCAAGCTCGGGGGAGCAAGGTCCTCCCCTCCCTCGGGGCCGAACACCGACGCACCACATCAGGATTGCCCAGGAGAGACCAAACATCCTCGGGGCCCCTGGCACCAGGGGGAACAGGGTCCTCCCCCTTATTCGGGGTCAAGCATCAGTGCTTCACCTCGGGATTGCTAGCGAGTTAGTCGAGCACCCACAACATCTCGGGATTATTTGGGATCAGGTCAAGTGACCCAATGCACCACCACGGGGGAGAGAGCCCCCTCTCTCGGGATCACTCGGTGCCCAGCACCAGGATATCATCTCGGAGTTGCCGGGAAGCAGGCACTAGGGCACCCATATCATCTCGGGATCACTCTGTGCCCAGCACCAGGATATCATCTCGGGGTTGCCAAGAAGCAGGCCCTAAGGTCCCTACATCATCTCGGGATTATTCGGGATCAGGTCAAGTGACCCAATGCACCACCTCGGGGAAGAGAGCCCCCTCTCTCAGGATCACTCGGTGCCCAGCACCAGGATGTCATCTCGGGGTTGCCGGGAAGCAGGCACTAGGGCACCCATATCATCTCGGGATCACTCAGTGCCCAGCACCAGAATATCATCTCGGGGTGGCAGGCCCTAAGGTCCCTACATCATCTCGGGATTATTCTGGATCAGGACAAGTGGCCCAATGCATCACCTCGGGGGAGCGAGACCCCCGTGCTTGGTTAATCCTAGCGCCACATAGCTAGCCCAAGGTGTCATTCAAGGAATATCGGCAAAAACATTATTGTTCCGCCAATCAACCGCACTGAAAGTCGAGGATCTCACTCCGATTACTTGGTGTGGGGCTAATTGTTTGGACCCCTGATCTGGTCCAACAGGGTTATGCAAAGCCCATCTAAAGAATCTGATATATATGCTCCCAAGGAGCCCATCAGTCTTCTTAGACAGAAAGCAACTTTGCCATAAAAGGGAGACAACTTTCCCACAAGCATGGATGCTCCCCAATAGGGTTTCCTGTCTGGGGAATCCCCAACATTATAAAAGCAGCAAGTCCAATCAATGAACAGGTATTGAATTCTCACCTAACAAAACCAGAGCATCTCTCTCTAGAACTGTTCACTTTCTCTCTCTACCTCAATCTCAACTGACTTGAGCGTTGGAGGGGCTTTCCCGGGAACACCCCCGGGCTAGGTTTCTTTGTTTTGCAGGTCTTCGGTTGACAAGACTCGGGATTATACTCCAACTCGGGATTTTAACCTCTCTAAACACAATTAACTCATTTAACTAGTTTCTAGGCAGAAACATATTGGATTTTTTTTATTTTTACCACCTTATAAGTAGGTTATTTTACATTTTAGTATTTTACCATCTTTGGGGTTTTTTTTTCCAATTTTACCACCTTCAACTTTCCAGCTCACTAAAAACTATCACCTAACTCGTGCTACGGCCAAGAATCCGATGAGGGAGAGCCCACATTTCGGATTAAAAAACTTTCCCCCTATTTTACTCTCTCTTTTCCCGATTTCTTTCTCTTCCTTTACCATTCCAATTCGTTAAACAATTCACATTCTTATCTTCAATTCCCTATCAACAACCTCTCTGTAAAAATAATAAACACGTATTTGATATTTACATAGATTCTTTTACCCTCTCTCATCCACTTCACCCAAAAATCCAGAACATCAAGCTCCTCTCTCTTCTCCTTTATTTCGACTTTTCCAGCAAGAGAAATTTCATAGTTGTACTTTTGTTGGTTTTGGGAAGAAAACTGAGACATTATGGGCCTATAATAATGAAGATGAATGAAAATCAAAGCAAGCATTATGCTAAAGAACACCATAGATGCCCCAATTTAGACCCAATTTACCAAAAAAATTCAATAAACAAGAAATGCCCAAAATTGAGGAAAGTGGGCGGAGAAATCATAACTTTAACAGTAGCAGAATCTCCAATTTCTCCTTTGATTGAGGTCGAATTTATCAAAAAAATGGTAAACTCTAACTTGATTTAAATTTTCAGCAAAGAAATTTGGGTTTTTAGAGGGCTTGAAAGACAAAATTGGGGTTTTAATGAAGAGAAAATGAAAAATCGAGAGTAAAGGGGAAAAATGGGAGGCAACTAAACATAAAACAGTTATTTGGGACCCCCATCGCCGGATTCTTTGTCGGTGTTGAGTCAAGGTGGTGATTTTTAACGAGTTGGAAACCTTAAGGTGGTAAAATTGAAAAAAAAAAAAAAAAAACAAAAGTTGGTAAAATGTAAAACAAGCTATTTATAAGGTGGTAAAAATCAAAAAATCTTAAACAATTACTTCAATTTTTGGAGACTTGATCTGTTCATGTTACATAAGAATCGTGTAGTGCAAGGAGTTCTACCAACAGGAGAAGGACATCGGGGGGTTGTTGTTGTTTTTGTTATATAATGTGATTGGAGTTATATAAGAAAAATCATCATTAAAAGCTGAAGGCATTTCTGTGAGGATTATCCATATTTTAGGCTGTTCTTATTTGTTATTTCACATTTTGTCCTCAGAAAGAGTAGAATAACATATGGCCAGTTGATGACCCTTCGAGCTGTTGGTAAACAAAACTTGTGATGATAAGGTCATGGGATCGAACCACTTATCTTACATATTAAGGTAGCTTATTAAAGAGTGTAAAAAGCTTATGATGAGGGAAGAGAGTCCTCACATGTACATGGCGGTTTAAACTTGGGATCTCAAGGTCATCTTTTAAAGTTTTACTAATTTAAACTCTCAAATTATATAAGAATTATTTTATGTCAAGTCTTATTTCATCTTCCAAAGCTTTACTAATTTGCTACTTTTACAATTTCCAAGTCAATATTTGACTATCAATATACTTAGTTATGTATCCTTATATATTATAAAAAGTTATAATTTTAAAATTTTATATTAAAACAAATCTAAAAAATCCTATATAACTTTATCCTTTTCTATATATATACTATAAATTATTAGAATAAGCTGTCTAATTTCAACATTAGACAAATTCAAGTCTACATCTTCTAACAAACTCATTCCATCTTTTACAAGTATTAATATATCTGTATTATGTTTTTTTAAGATCATATTGTTTTATTTACTACATTCATATTATGGCATAATTATTTATCTTAGGGCATAAATGTTCTGACACGTAAATTTCAAATATACAGTCCACATAAAAACTCATGCCAAATCATATCAACATGAATATTTAAACAACACGTGTTGTCGTACATATGCATTTAGAGCAAAATTTGTGACTGATAAGTGACATTTATGTCACTTTTAGGGGTAGTTTTTAGATTATTTTTGTAATTTATTTTCATTTATTTCATCTATTTTGACCTTTATTTGTTCCTTTTACATTTTGTAGCTTAAATTATTTATTTAGTGATTTTTGTTAGTTTTTAGCTCTTAATTTCATAAGTTTATTTATTTCCTTTGTTTTATTAATTTTATAGATTGATCGGTTTGATTTTCGTGATTAGCTTTATATTTTTATTTCCTTTTAGTGTTCATTTTTTATTTTCTATTTGTCGTTTCTCCCATTGTATTTTGGTTTTGGTTGTAGGTGTGTGTTTTGGAGTTGCGAGATTCAAAGATCGAGTTAGTTTTGGAGTTATAATGCACGAGCTTATCCTTCACCACACTATCATCATATCCCACACCACATCTATCACCTATCCTACACCACACCATTTTTTTTAACCTCCACCACATCACATTTACTCCAAATACAAGCAGCCCATAACAAGCACCATAGCATCACCATCACCATCACCACCCTCACCTCACTAAATCCTACAACACCACAACAATACCACCTCGCTCAGCCCACGATACAGAGCGGGCGCGTCGTGTAATCTAGCGCGGGCGCTCCGGCTTTTTTTTCATCGGGCAGAATGTTTAGAACACCCTGAAATTCACACAGCGCGGGCGCGCATTAGACACCAGCGCGGGCGCGCCGCTTTGAGCGAGCCATGAACATCTGAAACGTTGTACGGAATTAATGAAGCTCGACGGTCGCGATTTGATTTGAGATCCAATGGTGCGATATTGATGGTGATGCGGCGAGGTATGGTAAGGATGAATTTGTGCCGTCGATAGATGATGATGATGGACGTTATTGATGATGATGCAGCGAAAATTTATGGCGTTGATGATGATGGACGATGAGAGGCGATGATGCAGGGTAGCAAACCCTTGGTCAGCGAAGAAGACGAAGGAAAAGAATTGGGGGAATTTGATGGTTTTAGTTTTAGTTTTCATTTTCTTTGTTTAACTTTCTTTTTCCTTTTTTTCTTCCTTTCTTTACTCCCCTGCTGTACCTCACGTGCTTGTCATTTTTTATTTTTTTCTTTTCCTTTTTATTTCTTCTTCTTTTTACTCCTTTTCTTTTACTTCTCCCTTCTTATTTTCTTTCCCTTTTTCTTCTTATATCTTTAATTTTAGGAGTAGTATAAATAGTTTGAACCCTCATTTTGTTAGGGGGGAGAAGTTTTTTTTAGCCTAAGCTTTATTTTTTATCCATGACTCTTAGGTTTAGAATAGTTTTTAGGGTTTTAGGGAGGATTAACCTCCATAGTTTAGTTTAGAGGAAAAGTGAGAAAACTCAAAGAGAGATTGAAGATTTGGAAATTCAAGGGTGACAACTTGTATTTAAAGATTCAACAATTTATCAATGAGCATTTCTTATTCTCTCTCTCTTCTTTTATTGCTTTATTTTGATTGTTTTCATTAGATTAGTTGTTAAATGCTTAGTTTAATTATTTGTGGGCTATTTTGTTTAGTTTAATGTTAGATTAATGATTATTGTCATGTTATTAGTGCTTAATTTCTCTAAAGTCCTCATTTTTGTATTTATGGAGTAGTTTATTGGTTAGGGTTTGGGGTGAAACCCTCATTAAAGTTATGAACTTTGCATTGGTTGTTGGGTTTAAATGAACTATTGGGGTTCCTATTGGTAGTTTTTGTGGTTGGCCTCATTTGAAACTTAAATGTTAGTCACTTCAATGAAGGATTGAAAGATGAAATTGAAGAGTTGACTCCCCATATGTTCACTTAACTAGACTTGCATGAGAATAGGGGTTTTTAACTAAGGGGTTTAATTTGTCATCTTGTCATTCATGTTACTGAGTTGGAGTTTTGGTGCATGAAAATAGACCTTAATTCTCAACTTAAGTAGCCCTTTTTAGCTTGAAAGAGTAATTAGGGATTTAAGAGATGACCCCTTTTTATCCATTGCTATTGTTATCCCCCTTCTTGTTTGTTGAAGTTCATGATTGATTTGAGTGGTGAATCCCATATCCTAGTCCCTCTAATTTTATCGTAAACCTTTGTTCTTTGCTTGATTTAGTTCTCTTTAGTTAGTTTTTACATAGTATAAAAAAACTCAAATTTCAATCACCATTGTCTTAGCCTAGCTTATTATAATTAACATGTTCGGTGATTACCCTTAGTCCTTGTGGAAGAATGACCCTTGCTTGCCATTATACTTAGGTTAGTGGTTAGTTAGGTAGTTTGATTTAGGAGTTTTGTCCAACGACCAAAATATCCTTTGTCAGTGACACATGTCAACATGCATGTTACATATATTATAAAACTCGTACTCAATATATATTCACACACACACACACAAAAACACATACACACTCAAACAAATACTACCACAACTTCGAAAATATTGTTACTTATAATGGGTGAAACACACCGAGTAATGGAACCAAACATCAAGATAATTTTGCGTGACATGCTGACACAATTTAATTTACCATCGGCATACTATGGAATTCATTCTGTCACTGATGACGAATTGAAGGCATACGTTGAAATTCATGGAGTTCTAAACTTTCCACATACACTAAGATTCATCGGAATAACTTCAACAGAGGCCAATCTTTTACAACAAATTGCAGCTCGACAACCATTAACTTTCTTCGAGATACATATAATCTTGACATTGGAGACTACAATTATTATCAAATGAAATTGTTGGAAGATAATCACCGACGCTTACAGTAGTTATACAACAAAATACATTAGAACCTATTTGTGTTGTTACATAATGTATTCAAATCCAAAATTAGATTCTACATAATCAGCTATGTTTCATTAACTATGTAAGATATGGTAGAATATGTATTTGTCTTTTTTCACAAGTACTAATATATCTCCATTATGTTTTTTTAAGATCATATTGTTTTATTTACTACATCCATATTATTTCATAATTATAGTTGCTTAAATAAATATTATTATATGAAAATGACACCAGATCAATTTCTTTATCTATCCTAAATACAATATTATAGCAGATTAATAAATATATATATACATCATATGCGGATAACTATTAACATTTTACTTAAATCAAAGTCATTTAATACTATGACACCTTTTTATAGCTGACCAACTAGTTGACACATATATAACAACTTTTTAGACACGTATAATAAAAGTTTACATTGAATTAACTAACTAGCTATCTTACACGTATTTTCATAGACATCTACATTAAGACACGTAGATGAAATTAAGTTTGTACATAGTCTACCTTTCACAAATCTATTGAACTCTTTTTGTAATATATATAAATACAAAAAAGAGGCATCAATAAGTATAATAGTTTGGCCCTTACATAGTAAGAATGTACTCAAGAGCGTACATATCTTGATTCTCAAATATTACTTGCTTATAATTGATTAACATTCTCTTTTTCTATTTCAGTATCAATGGAAGAACCACGTCGGGTAATTGAGGTAAATATCAAAATCATACTAAATGACATATTAATGCAGTTAAGTCTACCACAAGCAGATTTTGGGATTCATGCGGCAATTCATGATAAAATAGAAGCTTATGTCGATCTTCATGGAATTCCAAACGTTCCTGGACCTTTAAGATTTATTGGATCATCATCTACACAACTAGGCCCTTCACAACAAAATGCAGCAAGAAAAGCAATTAAATTTCTTGAAGAAATATATAATATTGAAGTTGCAGATTTCAACTACTAAGCGTTCAAAACACTGCCACATACAAATAGCCATGTACTTGAAGAATACAATGACTACATCCAAGATCAAAGATAAAATCAGCTTCACCTTGCTATCTCTTTGAAAAGTAATATCTTATGTATAAAATAATATATCATAGGAGTGTAATAAATTTTTTTTCCTTCGATGCTTATATCTTGGTCTACATGTATATGTCAAAAATTTAGCTTTTACATATGCATCTTATAAATATGTGTACCTATAAATAATAATATATATATTATTATATGCAAAATATTATTCCGGAGTTGGGATTATTGTTATAATTCATGTTGGCTTAGCACACGGTGGTCCAACTAGTAATTTTAAAAGAAAAGATGGTAACAAACCTTTATTCCAACTTTATTTCAAAATATCCCGTCAAAAAAAAAAAACTTTATTTCAAAACATATGGTTTTTCTTCATAAAGTTGTATAACCAATTCATACCATAATTTTTGGTAATAGACGTGATGAACTTGTAAAAAAGGAAAACCATTACCTTTATACTCCCTCCGTCCCAGAATACTCTCGACATTTATCAATGCACGTAGTTTTAAATGATAAGTTGTTGTTTGGTTATTAATTGTTAATATTTTATTGAAAAGTAGATGTGATAATAGTTAGTAGTTTGTAAAAGTAGTATTATTTAAGGAGAGATAGTGTGTGGGCCATGGTTAGATTTGGTGGGTAGTAGGAGTGATATTATTTTATTTCGATGTGAGAGGTGTGGTCCAATGCTTAAAAGGTAGAAGGATTAAAATAATAGTTGGTCATATTAAAAAATAGAAGCGTAAAGAGTATTCTAGGACAGATGAAAAAGAAAAGTATAAAGAGTATTCTGGGACGGAGTAAGTATTAACATGAAAATTCATATGTTAGAAAATTATATTTTTTTTTTTTGAGAAAATTATATTGACATGTACTATTATTACTACTCTCTCTGCTTTTTTTTATTTGCTACATTGTTATTGCGTGGTTTTCAAGACATTATTTAACCCTTTCTACCTCTTATTTCATTTACGTAAAAATTATAAAAATTTAATATTATAAATCTATACATCGAAACGAATCTAAGAAGATCACACATGACTATATTTTTTATTTATAAAAAACGGTACAGCAGGTATGTCTTTTTATGCATGATCCTAGAGAGGCTCACTATGATGCCTTAAAACGCATCTTGCGTTATATTCAGGGCACTATTGATCATGGGTTACATTTATATCCCTCTACATCTCTGCGCTTGATTACTTATACTGATGCTGATTGGGGTGGGTGTCCTGACACTCGTCGTTCTACCTCGGGATATTGTTGTTTTTTAGGGGATAACCTTATTTCTTGGTCCTCTAAGCGTCAGGCTACTTTATCTAGATCTAGTGCAGAGGCCGAGTATCGAGGCGTCGCTAATGTTGTTGCAGAGTCATGTTGGCTTCGTAACCTACTTCTTGAGTTGTATTGTCCTTTCGTCAGGCTACTCTCGTATATTGTGATAATGTCAGTGCTATTTATTTATCATGCAACCCGGTTCAACACCAACGCACCAAACATGTTGAGATGGATATTCATTTTGTTCGTGAGAAGGTTGCATTGGGTCAGGTTCGGGTGCTACATGTGCCTACTCGGTATCAGTTTGCAGACATTTTCACCAAGGATCTCCCTCGACAACTATTTTTGGATTTTAAATCCAGTCTTAGCGTACGACCTCCTCCCGCTATGACTGCGGGGGTGTGATAGAGAATATATTTAGGATAATTTCTCCTCATAGTAAGGGATATATTTTATGTATATAATTAGGATTATATATCCTTATCTGATCAGGTTTCCTAATATAATTAGGACTGATACTAGTGTAACCTATATATATGATCAATATACAATACTCCAAGTTTGAGGAGTTTTACACAATCTAACAAAAACTAAGACAATCGATCAAAGTTAGTGGCTTTATTCCCAGAGCAACGATATAAAAAAAAAAAAAAAAAAAAAAAAAAAAGAAGCGAAAGGAATATCATATATGAAGGGTAGAGTGTTGTCAAAAAGCCTCTTGCTTTCCTTTCTCAGTAGAGGGTAGGACACTAGGAAAGTAGGAATATCGACATTTTTAAAAAAAGGCGACCTTTCATCTTCAGAAAACAGAAATGGAAAGAAAAACTCCAGACTCATCCCATCACAAAATCACACTCTACTTGCTCAAATAGTTGAGTGCTCCTTGAAAACCTACCCAAATTCAAATCCAAACGGTCTCTTTCCGTACTTAGAAACACCCATACCCATACCCACTTTCTCTCTCCTTCCCAGAATTCCCTCCTTTTATATCCCTCACATCTTCAAAAAGTCTTATAAAAAATACAAGTAAAAAAGAGCAAAAATATTGTAGTTGATCATTTTTCTGTTACCTCAATTTCCACCATGGTTGGTTTCTCTCTCATCATTTATGGGTTTTGTTGAATTTTTTTCTGGGTTGAAATTTAACTAAGTGGGTTTTCTTCTGTTTTTACTAACTCTGTTGTTTTGTTTTTTATGGGTTTGCAGGGAAAGAGTAAATCAGCAATTTCAAAGAAGGAATTGAAGATGTCATTAGTTGCTAAAAGACTTTCTATGTTGCAAGATGATGTTCATGAAAATCAACTTGTAAGTTTATGTACCTCCTAAATTTTCTTGCAACAATGCCTTAGTTGCAAAATGATTTGGGGTCGGCTAACATGAATCGTCATAAGAAATCGTCCTACATTTACTTGTAGAAATGGAAATTAGGAAATATAATGGTGTTTTTTTTTTTTTTTTGGGATTTTAGTTGTGTTTGCTCAGCTATTTCTGAAGCTCGATGTCAATTTTTTATTATTTTTTATTATTTCATTTTTATTTTTTTTGTGGGTGAAGAGGGTTGAAAAATTATTTCACTAGGAAATTAGTTTCTGATCATTTTTTTTTTTGTGGGAAGTAATATTTTCCGGGAACTTTGAACACTCATCAATTGCCCATCACCATTAGTCCATTACCAATTTACCATGTCATTATCCACCGCACTAAGAAAAGTGGAGTAAAGGGTATATAATTTCTGTTAGAATAAAGGAAATGTGGAAACTAATTGAACTTTAACTTTTTATTTTTTTTCTAACTAGCAAATAAAAATGAAAAATTATTATTACAATTTAGAATTAACAACCTAGGAGGGAGTAGAGAATCAATAAGATATTGTGGGTTTAGACTTTAGAATGACCAAGATTAGCTATAATATCCGCAACTTGATTTGCTTCCCTGAAGTAATGGTTGATAGAGGCGGAATAAAAAAATCAAAAGTCCAATTTCATATCCTCCATGATATTAGAGATGGTCCAAGACTCCAAGGGATCTTCCATTGTTTAATCCAATGGACTTGAATTACATAATAAATGAACTTTAAAAAATGTTTCTGGCCAATATTAATATGCTCTTTATGCACAGGTATCATTATGTCCAGAAATTCCAGTGGAATGTGAAAGGTAAACAATTAACCCAAATTAAGTTCATTTTCTCTGAACTAAATACTCCATGTTCTTAGATAGCTTGTTTCCTAAAATGCTAAGTCATGTTTGATACAAAATGATTGATGAAGCACCAAGCCATCAAAGGACATATGTGATGACACACTATATGAAGATATTGTAATATCCAAGTCTTCCCAAAATCGGACGAAATTTGGAAGGTAAAATGTTTCTTATTTTGTAGTATATGCATTTATCACTTTCTAAGTGCCTGGGTGAAATGTAACTAGATTAGATATTGTTATGTTTGTTTTGATATTTGGTAATTTGTATTGCTACATTGTGATCTTATGCTTGAAGTTCTTTTTCTTGAAGCCACAAGCGGGGGAGGGTCATTAGTGATGACGAGTCCTCAGAGGAAGATAGAGAACTCATTGTTTGCATTCAACCAACAAATAAAGAAAGGTAAATCCCTCCATGTGAAATCAAATTTGACTTGTGCATTTTGCATTTTGACAAATAAAATTAGCTTAAAAACGAAGTAGTTCTTGGTGATAATGGTAATCATTGTAGGATATCCACCTTGTGATTTCAAGGTCCAAGGTTCTAATCCCATTATTTGCGACTTCTTCGGGCCCTTTGTCCTCCCCCCCTTCAAGGACTAAGCTGGACTAAGAAATTGTAAGGTTTGAGGTCTAGTTGGGTCACCCTGATCCGATAAATAATACTACCTCTTTTTTTTTTTTTTTATTGTTGTACCATATACGTTTTTGGGATGTTTTCAATTAATTGTACCATTTCTTTTTGGGGAAAGGTTTTCTCCTCACTTGTGCTTTGTTTTAGTAATTTCAACATACATTTATACAACTACTCTAAATATGCCTGCCATTTCCTTTGAGTACAACTATTAGAAAACAGAGGAAGTACAAAATAAATAAAAAAACTATCAATTGGCCCCTGTACTGTGTACTCCCTAGTTACTGTTTTCTTGATTTGATAACATTGTGCGATATGGATCTTACTGAAGAAGTAAGCCGAAGAGAATCAAAAGCATTGCTTCATGCAACAATGAGAATATCAAGGCTACTAATAATCCAGCAGCTCAAAAACTGTAAGTGTATCAACTAAATTTCTAGCTTTTTATGTGCTGACATATCTTATATGTCATTATCTACTACTTTCTTAGATTTGTTCACATTGTTTTTCTGGTTAATCGCTTCCTCATCTTTCAACATTGTATACTTGTGCATATTAATGATGCTACATATGGACAGTCAAAGTTTGGACTTAATTGATCCTATATCAACGGGTAGAAAGTCGTCTCCCAGGAAGCGAGCAGAAGAGGTCCAAGCAAATCTGTCAACTGAATATCCTAGCTTTGTGAAACCGATGTTGAAATCGCATGTTTCTGGGGGATTTTGGTTGGTAAGCCAGCAAAAACATGGTTGACATATCAAAAGCTAACAGATTTATGGCATAATCTAGTGCTAGGTATATATGTGTGTGTATCTTAATGTTGCTTGCTTTTGTGATGGATAGGGTCTGCCGAAGAAATTCTGTGATGATCATCTCCCTATATGTGACAGTAAAGTAGTGTTGGTGGATGAGGATGGAAAAGAATCTAGCACAGTTTATTTAGCTGGGAAAGTTGGTCTGAGTGGTGGATGGAGGGGGTTTTCTATTGAGCACAAGTTACTTGAGGGTGATGTGTTGGTTTTCCATCTAATTGCCCCTACAAAATTTAAGGCAAGCTTCTCAATTTTATGTTAACAGTTAGACCAGAACAACAAATCGTTAATAGTTTATGCTTGAAGTTCCTTTTTTCGTGCGTGTAAGCTGGTTTTGACATGAGTTCAAACAGGCATATTTGGATATAAATCAAACACACAAAAAATGAATTTGTTTTAAATTTTTTGGTCTGGCCATGCTCAGCTGATTACCACTCATGAGTTGTGATTGCACTAGGCAGTATTACCTAAAAAATTCTTGAAGGAGTTCCACTTCCTAAGTAGAGTAGAGTACTGTTTGGTTGACTAAAAAAAGTTGAACAGACTAGATAAGCGAATTCCCCCATTTCTTAAGTACAATCTTATATGTTTTTGTCAACCAAACAATTCCGTGATCTTCTAATTATCATATGCCAAACAAATGAGGCCAATGACTTCTCTTAATTCTTGCATACATCCTTTGTGAAGTCTAGTGTCTTTCACTGGTTACGATACTTTTTCACCTCACATATGCAATTGTTCTACAGATTTATATTATAAGAGAACACGATTTTGGTGAAGTTGATGGAGCTTTAAGTCTTTTAACCTTGGATCATGGTCTTGGACAGCAAAATTTAGGTAATATAGCTAACTCCCTATGACAGTGCTATATATTTCATATGAAAAATCCTAGAAAACAAACAGTTTGGTGAAGAACAAGGTGGTGCAATGACATTAATAAACTTGTTGTTTTGACATATTTTCACTCCCTTGCTCTCCACCAAATCGTTTGATCTATAGTTGGACTTGTTATAATGAAATATTGTCGCTGATTTCCACAACTTCTCAACCATCTAATAACAGAAGAAAATACCCAAAAGGTCTTGCAAATAGAAGATAACTACCCTATGCTGGACTACCTCTCTCAAAGCAGCAGTGACGTAGATTTGGGATCTGAAGTACTTGACGGGTTGCGTTTCTCAGATTCCGACATAAACTTCGAAAAAGTTGAAAGCTTTGAGAACTTTAACATCATTGTCGATGGCCTCATAATAGACTCCAAGTTCTCTGAAACTACTAGAAAGAAGTACTACGACCTCTGCTGTAGCGAAAGATCTTTTTTGCATGAGACTTTTCTTAAGGGACTGAACTGTAATTTGGTAGTTGGGATTATTTCCGAGACCATCAACATTGCAGATGCCATCAAATCATGGAAGAAAGGATCTACCTCACATGAAGATCTTCAGATTTGGGAGAAAACATTGAAGGGATTTGAGTTGCTAGGCATGAAAGTAGGTTTCTTGCTTGCTCACGTTAACCAACTTCTAGGCCGAGCTCTGGAATTTAAAGCTGATGAATCGAACAGGTTGAAAGAAAGTATAATCAAGAGAACTTTTGCTGGGGAGAGGATGAAGGCGCTTGAAGATAAACTCACACAGCTTAAAGAAACAATGGAGAAGGTCGATTTTATGATGGATGCCGAGATAAAGATGGCAAGTGCATGGAAGCTGGAAGTTGCTGCTGTTTAACATTTGAATATATCAGTTGATATGCAAGCACAGAGCAATTTCTTTTGTCCCCAAAATTCGGAAATTGGAGGCTCTTTTTGCGCGGCAGTTTTTTGTATAAATTTTTGGACATGTATATTCCTAAGGAGGGGAAAGTTTTTGTATAGCTAAAATCACAGGTCACCTGTCACATCTGTAGATCAGAGAAATATGCTGATTGTAATCTTCAGCATATGGTTAATGTTGATATTTTCTGGACAGTAGTGTTATATGGTTGAATATCAAGGAAATAGCTGCTGTTTAGTAGTAGTTCAACTTTCAATAGTTGAGTTCTATTAGAATATAATCTTTTTCTAGCATGGATAAAGAGCCTAAAACAAAATCCTAAACCCTCTGCCACCCTGGTAAGAAGGAGGAGGAGGCGGCTGCTGCTGCTGCTGCTGCTGCATCCTCGTCCTTCCCTCTATCAAATATTTTTTTTCCAAGGGAAACACCAAAACAAAGTGTGTGAAATCTTGAAGCAAATCAAGGTAGTACCAAACTAGAGGTTTTGGAGGGGAAACTTGTTGAGATAGTTCACATTATTTATTTCAGTTAATACAGTTGTTTACTGAATTATGGATCATAATTATACATGTATGTTTACCACTTCCGTTTCATAATTTTGTTTGTGGTAGAGCACTACTTCTAAGGAGATACTAATGGATTTTTTTTGTAATAAAGAATTTATATTTTAATATGTTATGTTTTACAAGTCATACGTCATATGTTGTGGTCTTATGGAGAAAATATTTCTAGAGTTGTACTAAACATTAGTTGCAAGGAACTATTCAGAATTCATTTTTTTTTTGAAGTGAAAATTCATTCATTAATATAAAGTCATACGACTTCTACAATAGAAGTTAGAAACTGAAACATACACATCAAATTGAAAGAAACTTAATTCTAATATGGCAAAAACACGATCGTTGAGCAGAAATAACCCTTCTAAATACCCTCGTTTACATCGTTGTCTGATGCAACCTTCTACGAGGGAGTCTAACGATCTGATTTAATTTTAATGTAGAACTAGAGTTGATTCAATCGATTGTACGCGAAGTACTGACCGCTGTTGCAATCCTGCACAAAATCCTATCAACAAATCAATCTTCATCTGGAGCCAGGGTCCAAATCCCGCTAACACACAACGAAACCAAACTAATAGACCCGCCGTGAAGAGGGTGACTACAAAAACCATAAAGGAGACTAAAACCATCACACTGATGAGACTTATTTAAAACTGTAAAAAAACGAAAAAAGCAAGAAAATAAAATAGAAACTGCAAAAAGGAGAGAAAGAGGGGTTTACCATGGACGAAAACATCCATGGCAGCCCCTTTAGAGGGTTTTCTGTGAAAAGAGGAGAGAGAGAGGAGAGGAGGGAATAGCGGCTAGGATTTTGTTTAGGGTAATTCTTACTCCTAGAAATGACTTGTCAACAGAATTCATAAAGAAGATTAGTTGTAAAAAAAAATTCAAGACAAATTGAATGATCTCAACATTGACCAACATAAGTTCAAAGATTAGAATTTAGTTGATTTCAATTTTTATGTATGCAACATGCTAGTTATTTACTAATTTATTAATACCCAAACTCTAGTTTCCTTTTTTGCAATATTATTTGCTTACATTAACAGTTGATGGCAGGCATACTGGAAACAAGAATTCATCAATCAGTATAATGCTATGAGTGAATTACACACATGGGAAGCCAATCACTACAAAAGTACTACAGCATCAAAATTAGCAATTTCATAGATATTTGCTACTGTATGGTTATTATATGTTACTCCAATATTATAGATGCCTCGCCATCATCTTGGCTTCAGGCACGACTCAGACAAACTCAATCGCGTTGGTAACAATGTAGGATCCTTGCCGTTCAGGTTAACGAAAATTTTGGTCACATAATCCATTGAAGCAGCAGGAACGCTTGAGTTCAAAGATTACAAATTCTATTGTGCTCCCATGAGTACGGTGCACAAGGAGCACGGTGCACAAGGTGGACCCAGTAAATTTGTTCCATTTTTTATGAGTAAATGTTCTATTTTAACAGTTGTTCGTTTTAACTTTTAAGCATTTTTTCAGCGAAAAAATATTTTCTATTTTTCTTGAAAATTGTTCTATTTTCAATAAACAAATGTTCTATTTCAACAAATTTTCGTTTTAAGCATATTTTTAAGCAAACAAATATGTTATATTTTTCGTAAAAATTGTTCTATTTTAAATAAGCAACTGTTCTATTTGAATAAATGTTCGTTTTAAGATTATTTTTCAGCAGAAAATTATGTTCTATTTTCCGTAAAAATTGTTCAATTTTCGATAAGCAAATGTTCTATTTAAAAAACTATTCATTTAAAAATTATTTTTCAGCAAAAAAATATGTTCTATTTTCCGTGAAAATATGTTCTATATTTGATGAGCAAATGTTCTATTTAAGTAATTGAATTCTGGTAACGTTCCACTTCAACAGTAAAATGTTCATTTTCGTAATTGAATTACGGTAATGTTCCACTTCAACAGTAAAATGTTCGTTTTCGTAAGTGAACTCTTGTAATGTTCCACTTCAACAGTAAAATGCTCGTTTTCGTAAGTGAATTCTTGTAATGTTCCCCTACAACAGTAAAATATAATGTTCGTTTTTATTTTCGTAAATGTTCTATTTTGCATTGTGGGAGCACAGTTCTCATTGTGCTCCTGGGAGCACAATCCACGGATTATCCAAAGATTAACCACCTCGCTTGCCCAGTCACTCGTCGTTCTTTAACGGGTTGGATTGTCCTCTTAAGTCATTCTCCTTCCTGGAAGACCAAGAAGCAACATATAGTGTCTCGTTCTTCCACCGAAGCAGAATTTCGATCCATGGCCACTATTATTTGTGAATTGAAATGGTTAAAGGGTTTGTTATTGAGTTTGGGCCTTCATCGTCCGAAGGCTATTCCATTGCTTTCAGTGATAGTTGGTCTGCTCTTCAGCTTGCGGACAATCTTGTTTTTAACGAAAGCACAAAAGACTTTGAGATTGATTGTCACTTTGTGCGCGGTGCCATCACAGAAAGCCTTATTGCACCTTCCTATGCTTCTACTACGGCTCAGTTAGCCGATATTTTCACTAAGGCGCTTGGCAAGTTGCTGTTTGATTTTCTTTTGTCCGAGGTGGGCATTCTTAACCATTCCCATGCTCCAACTTAAGAGGTTGTTGAGATAATAATTAGGAGGTAGTTGTGTTAATGAAAGTTTCCAAAAAATGGAGGCTCAAATGAAAGATTTAGTAGGTTTATATCGCAAGTACTTCATATTCCAATTCTCTTTTATGTTAGATATATGTTAGATTTCCAAACAATATTATTTTGAGATGGAGGCTGAGATGAAGATGGCAAGTGCATGGAAACAAAAAATTATGCTGTTTATCATGTAAAATTCTTATATGGACCTGGTCCACAGTAAATTAGTGTGGACCTAATGCTAATTCATGTAATTTATGAAAAAAAAGGGTCACTATATAAATAAATATACATAACAATTGAGTAGATATATAGATTCTAAAGTTTAACTATGTGAAAAAAAAGGTTACTATGTCACAAACTGAAAATTTGATCATGATAAACTAATGTAAAAAAAAGTGACTATATTAAAAAAAATGGTCACTATGATAAAAAGTAACTGTTTAGTGTAACTTAAAATTTTTAAAAAGTTACCATATGAAAAAAAAGGATCACTATGTTTAATAAGTGGCTTTGGTCCACAATAATATTAGTGTGGACCAGGTCCACGCAAGACTAACTCGTTTATCATTGTGTAAATGTGGAACAATACTGATTGCTCAATTAGGAAATTAAACAAAGAATTAGTATAATATTTTGAACATGGATATTGCTGTTAAGAGGAAAGTTTTTGTAAAGTTAATAAATCACAGATCACATTTATAGATTAGGGACCAAGATAATGCTGATTGTTAATCATGGTTAAAACTTAATGATAGTTCTTGGACAGTATTTGATTAGTCAATATGCCTTTCTCAATTGTTAATAGTGTTTCTCTATAAGCTGGATATAAGGAACAAGGTAGCCTGGTAGGATACGATATGCGATCAAACTTCACAAGTTTAAACGCATTTCTGTGCTCAAACAAATTTAACCGTAGGTTGGTAGTGCTCCGAAGATGAGGGATATCTAGCTGATCTCTTATATTAACGGTGCAAAAACATACTTCGAAATTGCGATTTTCCTTTCTATATATATATATATATATATATATATCTACGACTATATATTTGATCGCCTACAACTGTATTTAGGATTTGTCTATCTTACGCCACAAGGCATACGATAAGAAGCATTTTATTAATCAAGGAAGAGGGAGGGTTGATAGGAAAAAAATTGTTAAGCTAATTTCTTTAAGAAGCATTAAATAAGCCATACTCACATTCCTTGATTAATAAATGTTTCTTATCCAATATAATGTCTTGTGGTATAGGATAGACAAATCCTATTGTATATACATTATATAATTAATCCTTTTTTTGTTAATTGCATATTACTTTCGTATTTATTATGACAATACCACTTGATATGCAATACTGTTTATTTACGAGATGGAGCAGGAATCCCTCCTTCAAATATTGTAAAGGTCAAAATGCTGCATGTAATTAAAGAAAGGGGGAGTGTTATTGTAGCATGTATGAGAAAGAGAAGGTAACACATTTTCAAAGTTGTAATAGTTATATAACTGTAAGAATGAAAAGGATACAACCCATAACTTGTAACACATGTAAAAAGATACAAAACCAAAGTGAGAAATAACGAGTAACAAAACTCAAAAGCGCCCACAGGCCACAGGCCAGAAGGAAAAATGTAATACATTCATACAGACACAGATACGCAGTAGTAGACATTCATTAAACAAATGAAGTAGATAATAATGCAACTCTGGGAATATTAGAGTAAACCGGGGATCAAAATCCCACCAAGAAGGCCTCCCTTTTTGGATCCTTTTCCTGCTTCAACCACAACAGGATCAGCCGCCGAGACGACGGCGGCCATGAGAAGCATAGCCATGGTTATAAACACCACACACTTTGTTAGCTGAGTCTGGCTCATTTTTAGTTTTGGTTTTGTGTTTTTCTCTAAGGGGAGCTGTTAAGGTGGTTGGATGATTTGGGCGAGGTTGGATCAAGCATATATATAGTGGTTTTGATGGAACACGAATTTAACATATATTAGTAACAATATATCAGACAGTTGCTGCCCAAAAAAAAAATTGCAACACATTGAGACAGTTGTACGTACCCACTAGCCAGCAGGTTGTTAGATAATGACATAATAATGCTTCGGAGATTTCTTCATGCCATGGATTATATGATTCATCAGCTTTTGATTTGTTTCTCTTAATTATCATTACGTTATACTATAGTTAAATAATACGTGGCATCCATGTTCGTTTCACAATTATAAGTTATTTCATTACTCTAGTGCTTGAGATTTTGGAGGGGAAACTAATTGAGATAATTCACATTAGTTAATCCAATCCATCAATAAGTACAGTTGTGTACATAATTTTTTATTATAATTACACATTTGTGGCTTCCACTTTCATTTAATGTGTAATCTCTCTCGTTTTCTTTGTTTGTGCCTTTGTGGTAGAGCACTTCTAAAGATTTTTTTCTCAATTCAAATCTTTCAAGCTCACTTCACCCTCACCATCAATATCCTCTTATGATATCAGCCGACCTTATTTTGTGAAAAAAGATATATTAATGGTTTTTTTTTGGCATGAGCGAAATTTGCATTAATTAAACACTAAATTATAAATTACATATAGAACATCCAAACTACAAACGGAAAATAAACAAACACTGAACTGAGCTTTACTAAATCTTACAAACCATAGAAGGAAAATCAACAAGAAGTTAAACACCATCTTAGCTTGTTACCTTACCGGTCCAAAGTTTTGTGTAGGGTATATTATGGAGTTGACTAAACTTTTGTGTTCGATTTTTGGTGCAGTTGACCTTTATGTCTTGCAAAAAAAAAAAGAACTAAGTGTGATGTAAATTGCTGAGATTTTGAACTAAAACAGACTTCAATGATGGATTACCAAATATGTTCTTGTAGAACCAGGACGATAAATACCAAGGATGACGTTGAAATGAGAAACCTTCGTGGGATTCTAAAGATTGAACTAACGAGGAAGCCACTTTCTTCTGTGGCTTCATACCGTGCACTGAGGGTATTATGAGTTTCTCCTCAAACGACAGAAACCCAAAATTTGTGGAGGTCGAAAATTGCCCCAAATCAAATTAGAGAGCCTCCCACGAGATGCGTTTTTGAATTGTGATGACTCCCAAAGCCATCACATGAACATAGGGTGATTTGAATTGTTTGAATTCACCCAACAATCTTGGTCACATGATCCATTCAAGCAGCAGGAAAGCCTGAGTTCAAAGATTAACCACCTCGCTTACCTTGTCACTCATCGTTCTTTGACGGGTTGGATTGTCTAATTCTCCAGTATCTTGGAAGACTAAGAAGCAACAAACAGTGTCCCACTATTCTTCTGCCGAAACAGAATTTCGATCCATGGCCACTATTATTTGTTAAAGTGGTTAAAGGGTTTGTTACTGAGTTTGGGTCTTCATCATCATCCGAAGGCTATTCGATTGCTTTTAGTGATAGTCAGTCTGCTCTTCATCTTGCCAAAAATCATGTTTTTCATGAAAGCATAAAAAACTTTGAGGTTGATTGTCAGTTTGTGCGCGGTGCCATCACAGAAAGCCTTATTGCGACTTCCTATGCTTCTACTACGACCCAGTTAGCTGATATCTTCACTAAGGCGCTTGGCAAGTTGCAGTTTTATTTTCTCTTGTCCAAGGTAACCATTACCATGCTCCAACTTAAAGGGGTGTTGAGATAATAATTATGAGTTTACGACGTAGTTGTGTTAATGAAAGTTTTCAAAAGATAGAGTTTATTTTATGTTAGGCTTCTCTTTTGTGTGTTATATATACGTAGTGGTGTCAAAACAGGTTCTCAAACAGCATCTGGGTATACCCACGGCGAACCAGGTCAGGATTCTGATTGTCAGTGCCCCAGGTCATGATTGGTAAGGTTTTGTTCAACTGGGTCGAACACATTTGAATCATGGGATTCCAGGGTGCCGGACAGGTCTGAGAGTTCCATTTACAAGTCGATCCATTCCCGGGTATGATCGCCTGTTGACGTTTTTTTTGCCGGGCTTGCGCAGGTCGTATTTAGGTTTCATGTATGGTTGAGTTAAGTCAAATGTACTCGGGTTGAATTAGTAATGACCTTAGTTCAATCATTGTGAAACATTGGGCCCATTCGCTATTAAACGTCAATTCAACTTCGGGTAACTCCTGATCGGGCCATCTTGATTTTGTTATGGATTTTGTAAACGAATCATATTAATAAAAGTATTAAGATCGACATATATATACATATGTGTGTGTACGATAAATATATGGATGACAACGAAAAACCAATAAAAACACTATATTGATTACCGTGATGTTTAGTGTATTCTCTTAGTCAACTCTTATTTCGAATAATCAACTGCGTAAAACCACTCTAATGAGTAAATTAAAGGAGTAGAACGAATCTTCATATGTTTTAATATTATATATTATAACCAATGACAATAATAACGAGTAGACGATCAATTCCAAACTTTATATAAATGATTTATTATTATAAGCATTATGATTGATATATAAGTTTGTAAATAGCTATGAGGGTAATGAGAATAATAATACTAATAAACATAAAGCGACAATGATAATAGGTAAAAATACAAATAATAACAGTATTAGTACAAAAGCTAACCATAACTTATTAAAAAGTAAAACTAATAAGTTAACTGTTAACAAGTAACAACCATAAGTAAATTAGTTAACAAGTACTTACTAGTTACTAGTTACTAGTTACTAGATAGTAACTTGTTAACAACATATAGTAACTTAACACTTAGTCAGTTACTCGGTTACTCCCTTGTCCATAAGCATTATCATTTCTCAAATCTCATTGGCCAAAAAACAATACGAGTATAATGTGATCATAATTGGTGATGATGATGATTAAAGTCGATCAACACAAGGGAGGACGAGTATAACATGACGGAAGCCAATGTAGGGGCGTAATCATTAGGCTAAACTAGATTAGTATATAGATCAATGTATTGGATTTCGACTATATGTCAATGTATAGATAGTGTATAGAGCAATGTATTGCATTTTTAGTATATATTAGTATATATTAGTATTAGTATAAACAATTTATATCAAAGAAGTTGTTATCTTTCTTCAAAAAAACATAAGTTGTTATCTAAAGGTATAATCCACAAAGGTCTTTTAAGTGACAAATCGACCGTCGGATGAAAAAGATCTACGATCCAAATGAGTCATAAGAGGATACACGGATTAATAATATAGCCCGTAAGATTAGAACTTACAAGCACATCCAACGGATTCGGTATTAATATAATTATAAAACCATTGTAATACTATATTGATTATAAATTAGTACACGACTCTTGATATGTTATGATATTATAACAAATGACAATCATATATTTACAACAACGGTTCATACGAGGCCTAACTGCCTAAGTGATTATAACGAGAGTTAATATGTTGTACAATAATAACAATAAACATAACAATAGTTTATATAAGTGATGGTAAACATAACAACCATAAGTCAATAAGTTAACAATTACTTACTAGTTAGTAACGTGTTAGCAACCATATGTTAACTTAGCATTTAGTCAGTTACTCACTTAGAATTATACCAACTCGGTAAACACTAACTTGTTCCACGATAATTGAAAGAAGTTGTTACTAGATAAGATTAACGAATGTATCAATATAGATTATAAGCTAATTCAAGAACAATACAGTATTTTATCTAATAGTCTTCATGTGAAATGCATTTCGAAACTAAAAGCATGTAATTGGATTGAAACAAGTTGTTATTGGATGAGATCAATAAATGTATCATTGTAAGTCGATAATCTATGTCAATGTAACACTACATATAAGTTTACTTAAGTAAATATAATTATACTATTAATTAATTGAGTAATAGATTGATAGTTGTATAAGCAACGCTATAAGGAGTCTAATTAAAATTTAGAATTTCAATTCATAACTCTAATTAAATAATACTTAAACACTAATCATAATAATTTCAATAAAAATAACCAAAATTTCAAATTAATAAAATAATTGACTAATTATTAAAGTTAGAAGTTACTAAACCAAGACAAGAATTAGTAAGATTATAAAAAATATAAGATTGTCAATCATGTGATAAGTCATCAATCCATGTGCTAGATCATTCTCTTTTCCTATTGGCCAAAGATTAATGTCATGGATCATGAATTAAACCCCTTGATTTGAGAAGGATCAAAATCTAACCATCAATCTCTCAAAGACTCAAACCCATCTCCCATTTCTGATTTCTCTTCTCTCTTCCATCTCTCATTTCTAAAACCCTAATCCCCATCCCTCTCTCATCCAACCACCTCCTATTCCTTATGTCATTCTCTATCCTCAGCCTACCACCCCCTCAACCACCCATTCCTCTCTCGCCACACTCTCAACCACCCCACGGCACTACCCCCTCCCACTCCATCCTTCGTTGATCTTCGCTCGTCGCCGTCGATCTTCGCTCGTCGCCGTCGATCTTTGCTCGTCGTCGTAATTGCAGATTTTTTTTCGTCACCTCCTCACCACCGCCAACAGCAATTTGATTCTCTTCTCAAACGTCGTCCCTCGATTCGGGCCAGATCTAGTTTTCGTTCAAGATTTTTTTTTTCCATTTTTTAGTTTAATTTGTTAATTTTTGTGTTGATTAATTTTGTTTTTGTGTAATATCGTTCAATTTTGTCCCCAGATTTATTGACTTTTGTGTAATTTCATATAATTCCACATTTATTCTTTTTGTGTGATTTTTATGTAATTTCACTAAATCTTGATTTTTTTTGTATAATTTATTATAATTGCAGATTTTTTATAAGCTCGTATGTTGTTGGTAGTATAGTGTTACGAGAATTTGAGATATTATTTGGAAGAATATTAAAATGGGATAATTTGGTAGAATATTTGGTAGAAAAAATGAGGAAATTTTAGTAGAATATTAAAATGATGGGATAATAAATTTGGAGTATAGGGTTTAATAAGATATTTTTTAATATTATTTGAAAATGAGGACATTAGGTAATTATAGAAAATATAAACAAGTACATGATATTTAAAGTTTAACTCTTAAATTAAATGTAATTTATTTTTTTATTTAATTAATTATTAAATGTAAGAAAATTTATAAATTTATACTCCCTCCGTCCCAGAATACTCTTTACACTTTCCTTTTTCATCTGTCCTAGAATACTCTTTACACTTCTATTTTTGGATATGACCCACTATTATTTTAATTCTTCTACCTTTTAAGTTGGCCCACACTCTCTCTCCTCCAAATAAAATAATACCACTCCTACCACCCACCAACTCTAACCATGACCCACACTCTCTCTCCTTAAAATAAAATAATACTACCTCCGTCCCAGAATAGTCTGAACACTTTCCTTTTATGTTTGTCCCAAATTAGTTTGAACACTTCCACTCTTGCCATAGTCCCACCATTAATATATTATTTCTTTTGCACATCTTTGGCCCACACTCTACCTTTTATCAATAAAAAGTTACCCAACTTTCTCTCTCCTCTAATAAAAAATACCCCACCAACTCCTATCACATGTACTTTTTAAATAAAATAACATTTGATAGCCACACCACAACTTATCACCTTAAACTACGTGTCCCAACAAGTGTTCAGATCTTTCTGGGACGGAGGAAGTACTACTTTTACTAACTACTAACTCCTATCACATCTACTTTTCAATAAAATAACAATTGATAGCCAAACAACAACTTATCATCTAAAACTACGTGCATTGATAAGTGTCAAGAGTATTCTGGGACGGAGGGAATATATTTAAATGATTTTATGGATATAAAAAATAATTGAATTTTAATAATATCGGGTTGAGTATAGTCGGGTTCAAGTTTGAATGCAGGTCTGTCTGGTCAGGTCAACATATAATCTTGCCAGGTGCCGGTCAGGTCTGGGTAATCCCAGGTCAGGTTTTAATCAGGTATAGAGACTGACCCTCACAGGTCGAACCAGGTTCAAGTCAGGTCAGAATCAGGTTGACCAAGCGGTCAGTTCTGTTTCTGACACCACTATATATACGTTGATGGCATTAATGAGGATCTGAGCTTTAACCCTAATCTCATATATTACATTTTTCAACCATCTAAAACACTAAAACGGAATAGGAGAGAAAGTGTGGGCGCATACCCAAAACTCAAAAGGTCCTGCAAATAGAAGGCAACTACCCTATGGTGGACCACCTGTCTCAAAGCAGCGGTGACGTTGATTTGGGATCTGAAGTACTTGACGCCTGACGGGATCTATTTCTCAGATTCCGATATAAACTTCGAGGGAGTTAAAAACTTTGAGAACTTTAACATTAGCCATTTTTTGCCTACAAGATGAATAAAATTCCATATATTTATAAAAGTCTGAGGAGTTTTTTTTCACCCCTTTGGATGCATAAACAATTAAGCGAAATGCAGATTGATATGGAGGGCAATATCAATAGAGTTGAAGAATTGATTTTGCTTTGCGAGAGAATGTCCAAATGATACAAGCAAATACTCCCTTTGTTTTTTTTTTTTTTTTTTTATCTTTCTCACTTTCCTATGCGCGTCTCCTAAATGTTTCTCCTAGAACTTAAATATCTTTCATCATAGGGTTAATTAATTAGAACAGCACAACCTTGGGCTCTGGTGCAAGAAACAGCACAACCTTTAACGGGTGCAATGCGTAGCACCAACTTAAACACGTGGTGCAGAGAATAGCATAAATGACGCTTGAGATCGGAGATTCCACCGGAGCTAGGGAATCTTCAATATTTTAGCATTTTCTTTTAATTCCCTCCCCTTTTATTATTATAGTCACGTGCCCCCAATTCTTTTCTAATTCTCTGCCTTCTCTTCTTCTTTCTTCTCCAGTTGAACTTCCAACTTCATCTCTGCCACTTGAGCCAAGGAAGACGAAGAAGAAAGTCAACATCTGCGCGCGAATCATAATCTAAACTGGAACTTGATTAGTTTGCCTACATTGAATTTTATTTTTTTGGTAATTCTATAATATGCGATGTGAGAATTAGGGTTTAGTTAGATGAAATTAAAGATTTTTGTTTGATTGCTGGAAATAAATGTGATATAATTGCTATCAGTGAATGTGTTTGATTTTGCTATTTCGTACTTGCAGTGAATGTTGATTTTGCTATTTCATACTTGCAATGAATGTTGATTTTACTATTGCGTACTTGCAATGAATGTTGATTTTGCTATGAATGTGTTTTTTGCGAAGTAGGTGATGGCATCCCTCTTCAGTATCAAATTGAACCATGGAGGGGTTTTGACTGATAAATGGGAATATGTAGGAGGGGATGTACATTATTGGGATAATGTTGATCCAGATTACATATGTTACTTTGAGTTTATTGATATGTTGAAGGATGAAGGGGTTAAATACAACTCAAACTCAACATTTTATTACAAGTTGCCTGGGCTAGACTTAAAAACTGGTTTGGTTAGGGTATACAAGGATGTTGAGGTATTGGATATGTGTCAAATTGGGATGAGAAATGGGATTGTTGAAGTCTTTGTGGTCCATGGCATTGATGTGCCTGAAATTATTCCATAATTGGAATATGGAAGTACTGGTCCCAACTCCACAAATGACCCAATAAATGAGGCCCAACCCAATACAGAGGAACCCCAGCCCACTAATGACCCAATAAATGAAGCTGGAAGTTGCTGCTGTTTAACATTTGAATATATCAGTTGATATGCAAGCACAGAGCAGTTTCTTTTGTCCCCAAAATTCGGAAATTGGAGGCTTTTTTGCGCGGCAGTTTTTTGTATAAATTTTTGGACATGAATATTCCTAAGGAGGGGAAAGTTTTTGTATAGCTAAAATCACAGGTCACCTGTCACATCTGTAGATCAGAGAAATATGTTGATTGCTAATCTTCAGCATATGGTTAATGTTGTTGATATTTTCTGGACAGTAGTGTGTTATATGGTTAAATATCAAGGAAATAGCTGCTGTTCTGTAATAGTTCAACTTTCAATAGTTGAGTTTTATTAGAAGATAATCTTTTTCTAGCATGGATAAAGAGCCTAAAACAAAATCCTAAACCCTCAGCCACCCCGGTAAGGCGGTGGCAGCTGCTGCATCCTCGTCCTTCCCTCTATCAAATATTTTTTTCCAAGGGAAACACCAAAACAAAGTGTGTGAAATCTTGAAGCAAATCAAGGTAATACCAAACTAGCAATAGCCATTTGTACTTGATACAAAAAAAATACAATGATCACTATGAACTGTATCTCGCACTCTACTCAACCAAGCTTTCCTTCCTCCCACTCACTAGATTGAGATCATATGTTCTATTGTGTCTCATCCAGAACTAATTGTAAGAGAAAAAGAATGTGAAATATAATAGATTCATACAGCAACATGATTTCACCCAAAAAGAAAAAATTTACAGTAACATGAAGCTTTCGATCAAGCAAAGATGGTGACGAATGTTGTCTAGGGTAACAAAGGAGCGAAAAACAAGTTTTTAGTTTTCGCTCCTCTAAATGTGTCATAAGGATGTTTGTCGTTCTTTTGAATGTTGACTTGGGCTTGTAGAGTTAAAATCATACTACATCTACAAGTTAAATCAAAACCAACAAATACACATCAAATTGGATCAAACAAAAATCTATTATGCCAAAATCACGATAGTTGATAAAAATCTAACAATTTTGCAAATCCTCTTTCACATAGCTACAACCCTTCTACGAGGGGAGTTTATTCATTATACACCCGAGTGTATCATGTGCATGGTACACCCAAGATTAATTTTTGCTTATTTACTCGTTTGGAACTTTTTTTTTAGTACATCTTGCTCGTTTGAATGATTTCAAATGAGCAATGAGAAGAAATATAGTTTTGGTTGTACCATGCTCACCGAACACTCGGGTGTATGATAAAAATTTTGCTATGAGGGTTTTTTTTTTTTTGTATCAGTTGTACTTTTAACGTAGAACTAAATTTGATTCAACTAATTTTAGATCATGAATTGACAACTCTCGGAAAGCCTTACAAATTCTCATTAACAAATCAATTTGTAAAAGAAAAGCACCAAAAGCAAATAAAGTCCTCAAACTCTCACCAAGAGATAGATAAAACCTAACATACGGGTACGTAGATATATGTAACGCAATACATAGGTACAACAACTCTTCGTTAAAAAGAGACCGAAGGTTGAATGTAAACAAAAACTTAAAAATAAACAATAAAGAGTACAAACAAGGCTTATCATCGCCTAAAAAGGTGGTGGTAGCTACTATAAGAAAAAAAATTAGGAGGTTTAGAGAGAAGAGAGAGGGAGGACGGATAGGGTTTTTTCATGCAATCGCTTATGTCATATGGGTCTAGTGCGGCACATGACATAAACAACAGGGTCAAGGCCGCCGACGAAAGCTGAAGGGTTGATGTATATGTATTCGTAAAATGAAGATCATATATGTAGAGGTTTTGCAGGGGAAACTTGTTGAGATAATTCACATTATTTATTTCAGTTAATACAGTTGTCTACTGAATTATGGATCATAAATTATACATGTATGTTTACCACTTTCATTTCATATATTTGTTTGTGGTAGAGCACTTCTAAAGATTTTGGCTCAAGTCAAATCCTTCAAGCTCATTTCACCCTCATCATTACTCCATCATATTCATAATTCTTTTGATATCAGCCGTCCTGATTTTGTGGAAAAACGAGATACTAAATGGATTTCTTTTTATAATAAAGAATTTATATCTTATACGCTCTAATACATTATGTTCTACAAGTAATAAGTCATATGTTATGGTCTTGTAGAGAAAACATTTCTAGAGTTGGGACGATTATGTACTTAACATTAGTTGCAAGGAACTATTTAGAATTCATAAAGAAGATCTGTTTTAAATTTTTATTCAAGACAAATTGAATGATCTTAATATTGACCAACAGGGGTGGATCTAGTAAGTAACAAGGGGTAGCATATGCTACCCCTAAAAAAAATTTAAAAAAAAAATAGGCTGGAAAAAAATTAGAACAAACGCTAATATAGAAAAGAAAGAATAATACTACACTGGTTAGCTCGCTTGTCTCAGTGGTGGGATACTTTTCCTTGATGTATATGTTGAAGCAGCAGCCCGAGTTCGATACCTAACGAAGCAGTAAGAGTGCTAAGTCTTTTTTCTTTTTGTGGGCAATGACTGCTAGTTATTGTTGTTCTTTTTTCTTTTGTTTTTTTTTTTTTCCTTTTTCTCCATTACTTCTATATAAAATGATGGAAATTATTCTATTTTTTTTATTTTTCTCCATTACTACTATATAAAATGATGGAATTAAATCATGGTGGGAATTGTTTAGATAGGCATTTATTGTAGTTTTTTCCCCTAGTGGCTACTGCTAATGACATTAGTTAACATATTTTAACCCTTATTAATAAATGGTTCATGGTGTTAAGATATTATCAGTAAATGTAAAATGTTAAATATGGGGTGTCAAAATTGTAAATGGACCAAATTCAAGTCATCGGACTTAATTTCCTATAATAGTGTTGTACCATATTTTTTAAAAAGGGTTATAAGTGTTAAATGTGAATTATGTTTCAGTATCATGAATGTTGAATCGCAATTTAGTAGTTTTTTATGCTACCTCTCATCGACAATCCTGGCTCCGCCACTGTTGACCAACATAAGTTCTAAAATTAGAATTTAGTTGATTTCAACTTTTATGTATGCAAAATGCTAGTTATTTACTAATTTACTAATACCCAAACTCTAATTTTCTTTTTTTTTTGCAATATTTGTGTTGTGACAGATGCAATTAACGAAACAAATAACAATGAACAATCGACACAAGAATTAACGTGATTTACTGACAATGTGTTAGCTACGTCCACAGGCAAAGGAGAAACGGTTTTATTAGGTTTAGGAGAGAGTACAGATTACAGAATAATACCGAAACAAAGGTTAATTATAGGGTTTATATAGTACCCTGGTAATTCACCTAAATAGATGGGCCTAAACCCGAAACTAAAAACAGATCCGATATATTAAATAACATAATTAATCCTAGCGCCAGATAAATAATTGAAGGCATAGTTCAACATTTTGCTTCCATTAACAGTTGAAAGGTACATAACTTTTTTTATGACAGGCAAACTGGAAACAAGAATTCAGCAATCAGCATTCATCAGTATAATGCTATGAGGAATTATACATGGACAGCCAATCACACTATAAAATTACTACAGCATCAAAATTAGCCATTTCATAGATATTTGCTTCTGTAACGTTATTTATATGTTACATCTTTCAACGCCAATATTATAAATGCCTCGCCATCAGCTTGGCTTCAGCCACGACACATATAACCTCAATGGCTCAATCGCGTTGTAACAATGTAGTATCCTTGTAGTCGTTCAGGTTAAAAAAAAAAACTTGGTCACATAATCCATTGAAGCAGCAGGAAATCTTGAGTTCAAAGATTACCACCTCGCTAACTCTGCCACTCGTTGTTCTTTGATGGGTTGGATTGTCTTCTTAGGTCATTCTCCGGTTTCTTGGAAGACTAAGAAGCAACATACAGTGTCTTGTTATTCTACCGAAGCCACTATTATTTGTGAATTGAAGTCGTTATTGATATTGACCAACATTATTAGTTCCAAAATTAGAGTTATGAAGATATTACTTGATTTGCAATATTGTTAATTTACGAGATGAAGCAGGGATTCCTCCTTCAGAGACGTAAAGGTCAAAATGCTGCATGTAATTAAAGAAAGGAGGCCGGGAGTATTATTGTAGCATGTATGAGAGAGAAGTTAGACATTAGTATTTAGTACAGTAATAGTTAATTAGTTATATAATTGTAAGCATGAAAAGGATACAAACCATAACTTGTAATAACACATGTAAAAAGATACAAAACCAAACTGAAAAATGAGTAACAAAGCACAAAAGCTCCCACAGGCCAAAGAAAAATGTAATACATTCATACAGACACAGTAGTATGAAGTTGGTCTTAATATAAGGCTCGGAATATTAGAGTATACCGGGCAACAAAGCCCCACCCAGAAGTCCTCCGGGTTTGGGTGCTACTTCTGCTTCAACCACAACAGCATCGGCCGCCGAGACGACGGCGGCCATGAGAAGCATAGCCATGGTTATAAACACCACACACTTTGTTAGCTGAGTCTGGCTCATTTTTGGTTTTGGTTTTGGCTGTGTTTTTCTTAAAGGTGAGTTGTTGAGTTGATTGGATGAATTTGGCGGGGTTGGATCAAGCATATATATAGTGGTTTTTGATGGAACACGATTTCAATATACTTCCTCCGTTTCGTTTTAAATGCAACAAAGGGGTATTTTTTGTGAGATATAAAATATTCTATCGTTGCATTTAAAACGAAACGGATGAAATATGTTAATAACAAATTAACAATACATCATTGATCAGACAGTTGCTGGCCCAAAAATAAATGTAACACATTGAGACAGTTGTACACTTGTAAGGATTTTGGCTCAATTCAAATCTTTCCAGCTCACTTCACCCTTACCATCAGTTCATCATTATTCATTCATGATTCATCAATACCCTCTTATGATATTAGCCGCCTGATTTTGTGGAAAATTAGAGATACAAGTCATAAGTCATACCTTATGGAGAAAACATTTCTAGAATTGGGACAATGCTGTTAGTTGGAACAGTTAAGTACATAAAGATTTTTGTTGTAAACTATTTTTCAAGACAAATTGACTGATATTGATATTGACCGACATCAGTTCCAAAATTAGAGTTATGGTTGATTTTATGTATGCAAAATGGATTGATAAATACTATATCCGTTCCTATTTAATCTACACGGTTTGTTTTTCACTAGAACTAATGAAAAAGTGAAAAAATAGGAGAGAGAGAAGAGAATTCTGAAAAGTGGAGAGTAAGAAATACAAAAAGTAAATAAATAAATAAATAGAGTGAAACAAATGAGGTAGGTGGAGGGTTTTGAGTTGGTTAATTTATTTGGTCAGGGACCACATGAGGGACAAAAATGAAAAATAATAATTGGACATTTTACCTTACATAAATAAAGTAATAGTGTAACCATTAAAAAGGAACAGCCCGAAAAAAAAAGTGTGTAGATTAAAAAAAAAACGGAGGTAGTATTTATCAATCCAAGCTCTAATATCTTTGCAATATTTGCTTGCATTAACATTTAAAGGGCACGTAATTTTTCGATGGCAGGTAAACTGAAAACTCATCAGTATAACGCTCTAAGGAATTATACATGGACAGCCAATTACTACAAAACTACTACAGCATCAAAATTAGCCATTTCATAAATATTTGCTACTGTATTGTTATTATGCATTACATCTTTCAACGCCGAAATTATAATTGCTTCGCCATCAGCCAATTCAGCAACGTCACAAATAAACTTAATCGTGTCGGAAATAATGTAGGATCCTTGTAGTCGTTCAGGTTAACACAAATCATGGTGACATAATCCATTGAAGCAGCAGGAAAGCTTGAGTTCAAAGAGTAACCACCTCTCTGGCATTTGAAAAGTTCACCGCGCAATATACCCCATGAAGCTTAAACAGTGTATCAGACTTCTGCTTTTATGTCTTCTCAGTCAAAGGAGCTCTGGAGAAAGAAAGCAGAGAATGGAGATCACGAAAAATATAATAGCCACATCAACCAAAAATTAATCAACCCAAAAGAAAAACCTCAAAATAGCCAACTCTAGAAATTCAACTTAATGAACGAGGATCAAGTTAAGAGATAATCAAGGAAATAGCTTTGCTATCCAGGTAAAATGTTGCCCTAGTTACGTGGCCAACGTCTAACACTTGGCTAAATAGCCTCACTCTTAATATGGGTACTTCATCTGTCCCAAAGCTAAGTTAACATTGCTCGAGGGCAAGGAGATTTAAGAAAGGAGGAAAAATAGTGCGGTTGGGACTTGGGAGTGGGTAACTTCAAAGAAAAAGAAGAGAGAAAAAACTTGCAAAAGTCATACGTTTAATTAGCTATTTAGCTCTCAGACATCCCAAAGTGGAGTATAAGTTCACTTAGCTTCGGGACAGGAGTATAAAACAACCTAAATTCATTTATAGTGTTATACAGCATATTATTCCTGGATCAAGAAAAGCTCCAATTCTAAAACCATGCCATATTTACCTTTAGTAATACTCCTTAGAACTAAGAAGAATGCTCTTTCCATTTTCTTCCTCACTCTATGAAGAACTTCTTCCTGAATGACTGGAGCGACTTGCCAGAAGCTAGTTTGAACTCACAGCCCAAGTCAACCTCTAACAGTCGATGGTTTTCTTTAGAGCGACTCATCACAAAATTAACATTCATACCATCACCTTTACAACTTCGGATAGGAGAATTTAAGAGGAAGACCTGAGATTGACAAAAAAAATAGAATCAGATCCTGAATGACATCATTTAATATTAAGCATATCATGAGAGGCAAGTTCTGAACCCTGGTGGCCAGGTCCCTGATATGTATATATATCATCCCAGATATTTGCCTACTTAGAAGAATTTGCATCTCTTTGCTGTGAATCACAAATTTAGAGGAAGGCAAATATTTTGGAATAGAGGGAGACTCACATATGATATATGCCCCAGCAATGACCCCTAACAAAGTAAACTATCTTTTCTCAGATGACAAAAATGCTAAAATATGTCTCGTACTTGAAGAATGGCAGTTATCATCACTGCTTACGTTTTCTTCTTCCTGGTGCATAGTCTTATCTTCATCGTTGAGCTTGTCCTAAAGGCAATTATAGCTGTCTTTGTTGTAAAGTACATAGTCTTATCTTCATCATTGAGGATATATACAATGTATCCTACCAGTAAAAAGTGCTCACTTTGGCAGCAAAAATAAGATGTCCAAGCAATCTAGAGATATTCTCTTTTTTCTATCTTCTTTTTTTGCAATGAAAAGCTATGTGTTATCCATCTCTGACTGTGTACTAGGCCAGTATTACCTAATTCCCTGAACCTTCCACTAAATAGTAACTACAATGTGGAAAAGGCGTACATGAAAGTGGTATAATTCCAGGCTATTCAATAATATTAGGTAGCAAATTGCATTCCTGGTACTATCGCACCACAAATAAGGTAAGAGTAACACTGATCTAGGCCTGCTGGTACAAAAACTAATAGAAGTGGCAGTAACTGATACTCCTATTTAATAAAGTACTCATGCTAGAAAGCAAATGAAGGTAAAACGTAAAAGACAGGATAATAGAGACTTAATATACTCATGTTCTAGTACCCAACTTGTAAGTAATACAGGTATAAATAGAGTTCAAAGATGCTATATCCCAAGATGTTGCTCTACTTACTTGCTGACCCCAATGTGTGCTATTTTGAACACTGGGGGCCGTTGTCAGCTCAATTTCAGCTGTAGCTGGACTTTCACTTCTTCCCTGAGATACGAAACCATACAACAAATAAGTAATCAAGGCAATTCTTAGAGGCATCAAGTATGCTATGGACAGAAATGAAGTTCAACTCACTCGGAAATGAACATCAAACCAGCCTCCGAAGCCAGAGAACTTTGTATCCTCACCCAAGATTGATGAAGAAAAATTAGCTTCAATAGTAAGGATATCATCTACTGTGGCAGTCAAACAATCAATCTCCTTGATAATAGCAGCTGTTCCGATGACTTGATCAGGATTAAGGTTGTTCCACAATGAAGTCTGAAATTATTACTGCTCACTTTCAGCAAATTATGACAGCTAAAGAAAGCATACGAAGATATGCGTATAATGATAAAAATAGAACAGGACATCATCTATTTGCATAACTATTGATATTGACATATAATTTAATTAAGGCAATAATTTGAGGGAACAGAAATGCACTTTGTATGTAATTTGGCATCGAATGTCACATATGAATGTTGAAGGTAATGCATCTTCATTTGCAAATATGTATTATTATGGACAACTATTCATCAGTGCTCATACCTTACATAGTAGTAATGGATTTAGCCTAAATTAATGAGGAAAACACTAAGATTATCATAGATGCATAACTTTGGGTATTCACATAACATATTCCATGCTGATTATACACAAATTTCATTACTATTCTATTATGTGTTACTAGTACTTTGTATGTAATTTAGTATTGAATGTCACATATGAATGTTGAAGGTAATGCGTCTTCACTTGCAAATATGTATTATTATGGACAACTTTTCACCAGTGCTCATACCCTTACATAGTATATGGTTTAATCTAAATCAGTGAAGAAAAAGCAAGTTTGATAATATAGATGCATTACTTTGGGTATTCACATAACATGCCCCATGATGGATTAAACACATATTTCACTACTATTCTCTCAGTTTGTTACTAGTACTTTTTTCCAGACAGGCCAGAGTGCAACGGTGCTAAGGTTGTGGAGTTGTGGTAACCCCCCAAAGCAAAAAAAAAAAAAAATTTGAAAAAAAACACTTCCTCCGTCCTTTTTATGCAACATTGTTGGGGTGGGGTGGGGGTGGGGTGGGGTGGGGTGGGGTGTGGGATATTGTTACCCATTTCCTTATATGGGTTGGGTCTACCTAATAAAATAAATAAATAATTCACAATTGGATGGTGATCTTGGCTTGCTGACAAGCTCCATCATCATCCGCTGACACACGCTCACCCAGCCCAAAACCCACATGTACCTGACATGTCAATTAGTTCTGTGTGCATATCCCAAAATGACCTGGCCTGCTATTGGCCTGCACTGAGGCGCCAAATAACCACGAATGCACATGGTGAAAAGCACACAGTCATAATGTCATAGACACCAAAAAAGTACTCCTGAGGGTGATAAGACACATAATTCTCAATATACATATGAACTGGGAGGAAGTATAAGGGAAACGAAAACTTTGTCGCAAGACGTAAAAAGCAGTGGGAGAGTAAAAAATGAAATTCTAGATCCATTGGCGAAATGTTTAAGAGCATGAACAGAGCAAGATTCCAAAATAAAAACCAGCCTAAAAAAGACAAACAATATTGTTTCTTTTCATTACTCAATTGCAATTGAGGATAGAAATGACCATCAATACTCAGGTTTCAGTAAAGCAGATATATATCCATCCGGTTAAAACAGCTCTACCACTGACCTGTAGGTAGTACTTTCTCTGCTCCTCAGTAAAGGGCTCTGTGAGAGTACTCATATCTACACCATAAGAGTTCTTAGTATCATCAACAAAACCACACCATTCTTCCATAGCTCCTTCATAGTGATCCCTTTTTTGATCTATCAAGTGAGACTTTATAGGAGCCACCCATATGCGTGCATGACTTGGATACCTACAACTCCAAAAAAAAATCCAGTTACGTAATTATCATAAGGATGTTATGCTAGAACGTAACAATTTTATGGCAAATATAAGTAGAACAATGTATACACTTCTAGATGAGAAGAGACATTTACGAGAAAAAGTTGTATGTATAACAATATGATTGAAGCATCCACCAGAAAATAGCCTCTTTGGGTTCTTGTAAATACACTTCTATATAAACCTCTCTAAGCAAGTAGTAGTCCTGGAATTGAAGTCGTCAAATGAAAACAAATCGTCAATTATATTTCTTGTAAGAAAACTGCCAAAGATTGCGAAGGATAAATAGTTTGCCAATTAAAAGCAACCATCTTCAACTTCATCGATCACCAAGAATCTAAACCTTGTCTTAAGTGCACTGCTTCATGCAACTAAATCTCAAATCTGCTTGACCATTAACTCTACACAACTTCTAGATTCTAGCGAAAGCAGCTGAACCAACTCCATATTCAATCACAAAGCTTCAATTACGTAAACTTTCCCAAAATTCCAACTATAGCAAGTTCTCACCCTAATATACTAATGAAAGTTACAGCATTTTATCTTAAGTGAAAAGCTAACAAGCAACTACACTAGAAGTATAAGCCACAATCTGTACAGATTAATTACACCGGAAATTTTACAAGGACATGCAATTGGCCAAATCTTATCTATGGAACTCAAACTGATAGGTAACATGCATCCCTAAAAATAGATTGTTCTAGCCTAGCAACAATAGCACATCCATTATATTACTTCATTTACATTACCACGTTGTCTCCTTTAGCATATGAATGTTAGTCTATCAGTTGAGAAAAGCAATTATAAATGTTGTCAACAACACATTCTTTAATTGTTGCACAGACTCACACAAGAGTGTATGGTTACTCAGACTCACATAGAGAGGTAAAGAACATTAGATAGAACAAAGAGGTAATTTGATAAGTTCAAAGTTTCAACTTACTATATTAAAAAATGGCCTAATATTTTGGGATGATGGTGGTAGTAACTTTTGAAGGAAATGATATTCAGCCTATAAGATTCATTGATTCTTAGTGATACAGCTAGCCCCTTAAAATTCTCTAGACAAAACTATAAGTCAAAGTAATGTCCATATTATACATAAGCAACAATTTAAGCCACAAACTTATATATGACTTACATAACTCCTGTAGGCTTCAGCCATCGATCGCGGGCACAAATCACAGAATCAAACATGGACTCGCGCAAAAGGAAGTATCCCATCCACTCTGATATAATTACATCAACTGCTCATCCAATAGCATCACGAGTTATATAACATTCCATTTACCAAGGGGGAAGGGGTAGAAATCCACAAAGTGAGAAGAAACAAAAACCTTTTTCAGGAAGAGAGATATCTTCCATAGATCCCTCAATGACTTCAACAACACCATCAAGGCCATTTGCTTTAACAAGCTGCCGAGCATGCTCAGTCATCTTTGTAGCTTCAACTGCATAGACCTTCCGTGCACCCGCTTGAGCGGACCATATTGCAAGAATACCACTGCCTGTTCCTACATCCAACACAGTCTTTTTCCACCACAAAAGAAATCACACTTATATCAGACCCATAATCAACCTTCTGTGAGCAACCAAATGATTATATGACTAGCATATAGAACACATTCACTGAAAAAAGGCACTCCCTCCATTTGGAAACATTTGTAACCACATCCCGGACCTTTACGATTAAAGAAATTATATAGGGTGTGGTAAGCTTGACCAGGCAGTATTGAAGACTTGAAATTGTCTACTTAAGCTAACAGGCAGAATTGGATGTGGTAAGCTCAATTCTTGAAGGTGTCAAGTTCAGACTTTTTGCTTCTGATGGTTGAAATATTATTGTCCAAGTATGATACTCTTCAAAATGTTTTCAGAGTATCCAATGATAATTACAAAATGCACATCAGATTAAAAGATGTTCTTTTCTTGACTAGTTTGTCAATTCAGGGGAAACCATTGATTAACTCCAAACCCCATGACACCGATGCCTTGGAACGGGTATTCGGTAAATTAGACGTACAAGATAATATAAAAAACGGGATTGCATGTCTATTGCAAAGCTAAAAGCCATTGCAACAGACAAGGACGTTGACGATAAGAGAAGAAGCATAGCTGTTCTTCTTATTATCATATCCTGCATCATCATCCTTACTGATGATGCAATTGATGGGAATCCTTTTCGTCCAATATGTCGAAAAATTTGGACGATGTTGACTCATACACTTGGGAAGCGGCGAACTTGCTTTCTTATATTTCGGAATCAGGAAATTTAAATTTTAAATGCAAGACTACCAAAAGAATTCAATTGACGGCAACCTATGAGTACTTCTGGTAAGACATCTATTTTATTTTATTGGTGCTTTTGGTACCATTCGTATTATTTCTTTTAAAATTCGAGTATATTTCACATCTTCTTTTGTTCGACAGAGTTTTTTTTTTAATCGGATCCCTATCCCAACTATTCGGGGTTACTAGCTTGGAATTTGACCTTGAGGCGGTAGACCTCAGAGCGCCGCTCATGATTCTGGTTGTGGAGAAATCGAGTTGAAAATCTGACAATCACAAACCCCGATGCACTAACATTGCACATCAAACTCTTGCTGATCTTTTCAGGAAGGTAATTCTTAGTACTTACTCTTAAGCACTAGTAGTATGAAGTTCAAACTACTACCCAATGTTCCTCACTGTTTTTTCTTACATATGCCGACAATGGGATGGAGAATGCATGCTTGAAAGAAACTTTCATTTCAAGTTTCCTATTATCTGTAGCATATAGGCTTTAAGGGAATCATAGTATAACCGTCGAGGTGAACTCGTGACCTAAGAGTCGAATAGAGCAATACATATACAACTAAATTCCTTCAGAATTGCAAGTTACTTCTTTTTTTTAGGGGATTCATCACTAGAAGGGAGGTAGACTGCGAAATTCTGACATGCTTAGAATGACGTAATGGCAGCGGTTACTTGTTTGTGTTTTGTGCTTCAATTTGTAGGGGGGTATGCTTGTTCTGGTTAATGTATGATCATCTACTTGTTTACTCGATGTATATTTTTTGTCCGCTTTGAGGAAAAGTTATTTTTTGTTTTTGTTCGGGGGAGGTGTGTATGTTGCGGCTAAGATAACAACAAAACAAAAAGAAAATCCTAGATCGCCAATACTGCCTGGTTGAACTTACCACACCTAAATAATAGGGCACAATAAGAAAGTCATGAATCCTTAATTTCTTTAATCATGAATCATGAGGTCCGGTTGAGCTTAGCACACCCACAAGACGATTTCGTATAATTACTAGTGGGGGAAAAGGAATGGTCGGAATCATCTTCTTAAGCTAACAGCCACAAAATCAATATAATTAAAGATTCACACAATGTGCGCCCTCAAGCACCTCCTAACCCACAAAATGGCATAAAAGAAATTATAATAACCCAAAACACCATTTACCCATAACCATTATTTCACATCAAAGAAACCCTAAAAAACAATCAAAATCCATACTTCTATAATCATATCAAGATGCAACATTACTCTCTGTTCCTTTTCAAAGAGCAAAACAAATCATTCTTAATAATGAACATTTCAACATCAATTACACAACCCACCATTCTTCTATCCACCAATGCAGCATATAAATTCAAGACCCAAAAAAAAACTCCTAAAAACCCACAATTTCATGAACAAAATGGAGTTGTTTCCCACAAACAAAAGTAATAAACATCAAAGATTAAAACTTTAAAAGAACCAGGAGAAAAGAAATGAAACCTTTCCAACGAAATGATGTTTGTTCTGAAAAATAGAATTGAAGTAAGCATCCATTCGAACACGATCAGAGAGCATTTCTTTTTGATGGTATAAGAAAGAATATGTACAGAAATAGTTGGCATAATCCACACCTTTGTCCACTATTCCTGCAACGCCGTTGGCTAAGCCACCGCGCTCTCCGCCGCCATTAGCAGTTGAGCTTCCCATGTTAATATTTTCTCTCTACTGTGGAGTATTCAAGTGTAGTTGGGAGGAGAGAGAAAATTGAGGGAGACTGAAGAGGGAAATAAGTTTAGGGCAACCGGGTTTTTATACCCTTCAACTTTTGTGGTGGTTTACTTTTGAAGATGGGTCCCTTTTGTATCAATGTCGTTCTTAGTTTAGAATTTTGGATGAATTAGAATGAAATGAGATGAAATCAATTGAATTTAATGGAGTTGACTGAATTGAGCTAAATTTATAAGGGTAAATTAATTGGATGGTTATTAATTTTGTTATGTGTGGTCTGGTGGAAATTATGTTGCCTATCACCTAATTAAGCTAATGTTTTTTGGTGTATAACAAGTCTGTCTTGCGTAGATTTTCCGCTATGAATTTTCAGACACTTTGTCCCTTGATTAATGCATCAGCTTTTCCCTCAAAAAAAAAACTACTACCTCCGTTCCAGAATAGTCTGAACACTTTTCTTTTATGTTTGTCCCAAATTAGTTTGAACACTTTCATTCTTGGCATGGTCCCACTATTAATATATAATTTCTTTTACACATCTTTGGCCCACACTCAACCTTTTATCAATAAAAAGTTACCAACTTTCTCTCTCCTCTAATAAAAAACACCTCACCCACTCCGATCACATCTACCTTTTAAATAAAATAACATTTGATAACCACACCACAACTTATCACCTTAAACTACGTGTCCCAACAAGTGTTCAGATCTTTCTGGGACGGAGGGAGTAATTGGACTTAATTGAACTTATGAGGGGAATTGAACTAAACTTGTAAATAAGGGTATACTAATTTAACTTAATTAATTTATGTGGAGAACTGAATGAATATAAGTGAATTAAACTGCAATAAAAGTTAGGAAAATAAGGGGAGAATATTCAAAAATCAAAGGGATTCCACTCTCATCTAATGAAATTGAAGACTTACCCATTTGAGGCCCTACTCCTAACGGGCAATTCTCAGTAAAGTAGGTCACTTGGTTAGTTCATGATTACTCCAACTCCACCATGGCCTTACTGTTGTTATGGAAACTTGATATCCCACCAAAACTTCAAATATTCCTATGTTAGATCTGTTAGGGAATAATAGACACCCTCTAAAAAGGCAAATTATTCCTACAAAACTTTGTGCCCTGTGCAATGATCATCCTAAAACTTTAGATCGTCTTTTTCTCATCTGCCCAATGCAATATTGTTATGGGACCTTCCAGATACCATAAGCTGGTTACAAGATCAATTGTCAGCTTTACCCTTGTTAGAGCTACTAGAGACCATTAAAAATAAAAGTTCTATTCTAAAGTTTATATTCCTTAGGAAAAATTGATAGGAATAATCCCACCTTTGGACGATCTTCTTAAAACAGTCCCACCTCTTGATTAACTCAATATAATCCCACCTTTGAGCCTTATCTTCTTATACTGATCCTTTACCTGTTAGTGACTTGCAATTGCAGGTAAAACCCCCAATTGATATTAAACGATACTAATGACATGTTTTTTTCCTCTTAATCCCCTATTCCCTTTTAATATCCCCATCCCCTTCTTCTTCTTCTTCGTTACTTTCCTCCTCCTTTCGCCTAAACAACCCAGTAGCCACCTACATCACTGTTGGCTGCCCTCATCGCACGTCTCTCTCACCTTCCCACATTGGCCAACATCAAAATATAAACCCCTCCAACTCTACTCGCCTTCCCTATTCACGGTTGCGGTGCAGCCCATCTCAAAACACCACTTAGTGGAGCAACTGTCGCCAGCACCACTCCACGCACCACCATACACAGTTGCAGCGAGTTCCCTGAGGGGGTGTAAGGAGATGAAAAGTCCTCCATTTGAGGCACATCAAGAAAGCCACGAAAGAAATTGGGTTTTGATGTTTTTGTTTTTTTTTTATCTTTTTTTGTTTTCTCATCTTTTTCTAAGTTCTTTTCTCTAAGTTAAATCCACTGGTTTTTTTCGTTTCTTTAGATTTAAGTTCGATGAACAAAGTTTCTTTAACTTTGCAATTTTAGGAAGATACCCATTTGTAATTTGAATGTAATTTGAACTAAAATAGACCAACCAGCAATATATATCTTTGTGACCTTGAAATGTTGTATAGGAAAGAGGATCAAATTCTGCACCAAGATTACCACATTTCATGTATATTTTCCTGAATATATGGTTTGGAGAATATGCGTATAAATCGCCGTTGAAATATTCAAGTTTAATCTCTTTGAGTATACACCAACAATATCATGCAATGGTAAGTGAGAAGAGCAATAAAGAAGAGAGCAAAAGCACCAAAGAGCCAACTGATTTTCATGAAAGTGTAAGGCCAAAACACCATGTCCTACTAACGGCGACGAAAATTTCGGCCAAAGTATTGAATTGAGATGAATAGATGATTGGTTGAATTTACCAAGCTATTAGATTCTTTTGTTGCAATTGGAATTGAGTTAGATGTTGATCCTATTTTCATTATTATTCTTCCCAAACCCATCTTCCCTCTCCTCCTTCAAAAACCTTTTAAAAAATACCAGCTTTAAATTTCAAGATTTTCGAAGTGCCGAAATGAGAATTTTTTTTTTTTTTGATGGCAATCTCAGAATTGATGGTAAATTCCAAGAGTTTTCTAGCTGATTTGATGATTGAGGGAGAAAAATTGGAAAATGGGTGAACTGAAAAAAAAAAATAATGCTTTAAATCTAATAGGGCAATTAGTGTGCAAAGAGAGAGAAAGTGTGACATGGCTCTTAGTTTACCGGTTTCATGGGTTACAAGTTAACCTGGACCAATCTAAGAAGACAAGCTCAAAGGTGGGATTATATTGAGTTAATCAAGAGGTGGGACTGTTTTAAGAAGATCGTCCAAAGGTGGGATTATTCCTATCAATTTTTCCTATTCCTTATTTGGAGTCTTTGGAAAGAAAGAAACTACATTATTGCTTTCAACCAATAAAAAGGAACACCCTTATAGTCTTCCATAAAGCTCGGTTTACACATCAAGAATGGCACACCCGCAAGACAACTGACAATTTTCATAGTTAAGGATCTCCCTTAAAAGGAGAACAACCCCTTTTACTTCCCTTATCCACCTACAATTATAGTTGTTTGGGAGCCACCTAGCTCCCATCAACTCATTTAAACTCAACTTTTATGGTTCCGTCAAAGACTCTTGAGCAGCAGTTGGTATTATTATCCGCAATCATTTCGGAGACCTCATCCACCCCCGCGTTTTCAACCTTGGGTCGACCTCAGAATACATTGTAGATGCTTCCGCTCTTCACCAAGGTTTGCTCCTAGCCATTCAACAACATATTAAAATATATCGTCATTGAAGACGATAATCTTATGATCGTCAACGCAGCCAAAGATATTTAGGCACCTCCATGGCAATATAGCAAATATCACGCAAGATATCAAACTCTTACCTAATAAATTCGACAGGTGCCAGCTCAACTATGTATTCAGAGAAGCAAATTGAATGATTGATTGGATTGCTAATAGTGATCATTTAGTTACCTTTTTTTATTATCACTCCTTGTACTAATTCTTCACTTTCTTCTATATTCCCCTCAAAAAGGGTCTCCTAATCTTATTTGTCTTAAAGTTAATTACGTTCTTTGGTCGCCCCCCCTCCCCCCTCTCTCTTTTTTCTTTCTAAAACCCTAGTCTCCCCTACCCCTTCTTCATCAATTAGGGGCTGCCATGAATGTTTATATCCATGGTAAGCCCCTTTTTCCTTTTTATTTTAAGTTTTTAGTTCTTTTTCTTATTTTGTTGAATAAATTAGTATCTATTTATGAGATATTTTTAGTCTTTGTTGTGGAAATCTCCTTCTCCCCTATGGGAGTTGTGAGTATAATTTTTCTTGTTTTTAGGTATGATAAATTGTTCTCATTGGTTGAAATTTGAGACTCAACGTGAAGGTATTGGAATCTCGGATGCGGTAAACATGGCTCGATCAAGATTGCTCTTCCCAAAATATGTCAGAATGATAGACTTCCTCATCAATAGCTGCTTGATTCAATAGCTGCTTGATTCAGCAAATACAAGGGGGATTCACTGTATTACTCGATCTAGTTCATTGTAGTTTCTTCGAAGACGAATTTAATTTAACCTTGTTTGATTGTATCTTGTTTTTCTTTAATATCTATTGTAGATGCCGTTTAACCTTCAATTAATGAAATTTCTCTTTAAAAAAAACCTTATTTTTAACTTATGAAATCAATTTTATTACTCCAGCATTTAGCAAGGTAATCACGGGGATGGGGATGAAGTATGAACCAAAGCAAAGGACAAATGTCTCACTAACCCACAACAAAAAATTTGGAGGCGATACATTTGCGCTTGTCATCCAGCACAGTATTTTCAACTTTTCATCAGGTAAATGAAGACTAGTCCTGCAAAATACTTGATAATTCATGTTTCAAAAAAGACCATTTTAAAATTTTAAAATTTTTATTGGAAGAAAGTTCCATAAAGAACCGAGTATTTGTATTGTTTGCGGAAAATTAAATTAATAAATTCAGTCCCAACTTTACAAATGACAATGGTTCTTCTTAGTTTAGTCTTACTTGTCCACCATTGTTTAGTTGCAAGTACTCCATATTATTCGATTTACTTTTCTTCGTTGCTCTTATTTTATTGCGTTTGAAAGTTGGTGATAGTTCAGTGGTTATTTCTTGAGAAAGTGTTGGTCTCCAAAAGACTCCAATAAGGGTAATTTTGGTATTTTCATACCTATGCCTCTTCTTCACACTGGTACCCACGTAACACCATTTGAGTACCCATCGGTTCTAGGTAGTACCACCAATTTAAAGACGCCTAGCGGCATAGGTACCAAATGATACTAATCTATACAAATATATTAAAAGGCGTGCGAAAGAAAGTCTATGTGTCACGTGGCACTCTCCTCAACTTTCTAATGCAAATGTTTTATGTCTATGTGTACTCCTCACTTTATAAAAGAAATGTGTAAGTGCAAGGTATCGAACACGTGATCTTTGAAATGAAAAGTTAGAGTTTAACCATCAATACACTATGAATTTGTATTATAAAAAATACACTATGAATTTGTTGTCTAATGTTTCAAATAAAATATGATAAAGTCTTTTAATAATTATACTTAACTAAAAAGACTTGAACAAGTATATACATCTCTAACACTCTTATTACGTAACTTACAAGAGAATATTAGTGTCATATTCTCTTGCCACAATTCCTTTCAAGGTATTGTTTTCAAACTCAAACCTTTCAATTTTTCTTTACTTATCACGTTGTGACGTGAATTTTTCAATTTCTTAATAGACAAAAAATACGAAAAGTGGCAAAATAAATTATAAAATTTTAAAATAATACTCCCTCCGTCCCAGAAAGATCTGAACACTTGTTGGGACACGTAGTTTGAGGTGATAAGTTGTGGTGTGGTTATCAAATATTATTTTATTTAAAAAGTAGATGTGATATGAGTTGGTGGGATATTTCTTATTAGAGGAGAGAGAAAGTTGGGTAACTTTTTATTGATAAAAGGTAGAGAGTGGGTCAAAGATGTGTAAAAGAAATAATATATTAATGATGGGACCATGCCAAGAATGGAAATGTTCAAACTATGGACAAACATAAAAAGAAAGTGTTCAGACTAAGTAGTGACATATTAGTTTATTGTAACTGACCCGAGGCATCGCTCGGGAAAAAAAAAACTAGTTAGAACTTAAAAGAGGCACTCGTACCACATTACCTTGGTGGAGTCTGTTTGGGACTCCACCCGTTGGTCGCGAAGACATTTTTTGTGGGGTGAAGTCAAAAGACCAAAAGTGCGTCTAATTTGACGGGAATATAGAAAATAATGTAGAATTGTAGAGTGTGAGGAATAATCTACTCCCTCCATTATGTGTTGATGTTTTGTAATATATGTAATTTTATATTTTATAAAAAGTCAAATCTTCAACTATTTTGGAGATATATACCAATAACAAGGTATGAGACGAACCAATAAGCATTTTATCATGATCAACTTTGCAAGCCTACTTGGGTGTTGAGCATTTATTTGTAAGAGCATAATTCCTTTCTATAGATAATTACAACTTCGGAAAGGAAGACTTAAGAAATATTCAAACTTGTCCCTTGGCCCCAAATCATTTTATTGTACTTTGTTTTCAGAATATCATTATATTGGAGTACTTTGTTTGCATAACACGAGGCTTCATTCTTGGTATGCTTTGTAGAATTGTATCAACTGGATTCTGTGGCTGACAACTTGGTCCTAACTCCTGATTAATCTAGCTATCTTGCTATATTATAATCACTTGCCTGAATTATTAATGTTGTTAATTAGTGGAGAAATAGGTGTTTTATCATAGGAGACATGTTGTATATTTGATCAAGTCAATGGAGCTGGTACCATGAGTTATATTCTATTGTATATACCTTCTGAAATACACAAAGTGAATGGTCAAACTCTTTATCTGATGTCATATGTTTGATGGACTCATTAGCATAGAAGAAAGAATCAGAATAATCATCAAGAATCTGAGACATTAGACAATGGACTAAAACATGCTTTTCATAGAGGAAAGTAGTTAACTATTCTCTGATGAGCTTGTCACAGCTTCGAGTAGTATCTTGATATCGTCTTCCATTATCTTCGGGTTCTGGCAAAGACAAGGTCTTCATTAGAATGAATGGAAGATTCAATTTCACTATCAAGTATCGATCTTTGTGATAAGGAAACATGGGTGCTTAAGTAAGTGTATAACTTTCAAAGAGAAGTTTTTGAGAGAGCATATCAAACAAGCATGGAACAAAAGAAATTCAGGGCGCTTGCTTTTTTCTTGCTCACTGCCCTTCTCATCTTGGTCATTGTTGTTGCTGCTTTCTTGAAAGCATCCTGGATTTTCTTCACTGTCCTTGGAATTTGTACAGTATTGTCCTTGATTATAATTATATGGGTGATCATACAACAAGAGAAGCTGTCCAGAATTAAGGAAGTTACTAGTTTTGAGAAAGGGTCAGGCCTTTCAACAAAGTTCCTATACGAAGAACTTATGGTAGCTACAGACAATTTCAGCTCGATTGTGGGCCAAGGAGGATCAGGGTGTGTTTTTAGAGGAATACTGAAGGATGGGACTTGCATTGCTGTGAAGAGGATGGAAAGCCAGGAACGCGGAGAGAAGGAATTTCGAGCTGAAGTAGCTGCAATTGGGTGTGTGCAGCACACGAACCTTGTACGTGTGTATGGTTATTGCATCATCCCAAAAGGACCTCGCTTCCTTGTTTATGAGTTTGTCCAAAATGGTTCGTTGGATCGTTGGATTTTCCCTCAGGAACACAACAAAAAGCAGCTGCCAGGTGGTTGCTTGCCTTGGAAAGTAAGGCATCAAGTTGCCATAGACGTGGCCAGGGCCCTCCATTACCTCCATAATGATTGTCAGTCAAGGATTCTGCACCTTGATGTTAAGCCAGAAAATATACTTCTTGATGATAATTATCGAGCCATTGTGTCAGACTTTGGGCTGGCAAAGTTGATGGGTAAAGAGGAAAGTATGGTCGTTACAAGGATCCGAGGCACTAGGGAGTACTTGGCCCCTGAGTGGATCTTAGAAAAAGGAGTTTCTGCAAAAACTGATGTTTATAGTTACGGAATGTTGCTCCTTGAAATGATTGGAGGTCGGAGGAATGTCCTCATGTTGTCTAGTAGAGATGGCAAAGGGAAGTCCACAATGCCTCCTGATATGCAATCATGGGAATATTTCCCCAAAACTGTTTTTGAGAAATTGAAAGCAGGGAAGATCATGGAGGTGGTTGATAAAAGATTGTTGGAAGAAGGATCAATCATTGATGAAGATGAGCTAAGAAGACTAATCTACATAGCATTGTGGTGCATTCAGGAGAAGGTCAAGATTAGGCCTAGCATGGGTCAGGTGGTTAATATGCTCGAAGGTCGTTTGTATGTAGATGAGCCCCCGGAAACCAAAATGTTCTTCCACGATCTTTTGTTACTCAAGACAGAGAAAACAGCTGCTTTGCATATCTCTCAATCTCCTAATGGTAAAGCTCCTATAGCTGCTACAACATCATCATTATACATTTGAGAGTTGAGCTTATAGCAAATGTGTGACTTTTGTCAGATCGTAGTTTAGTGATTGCTATTGGGTTGGTTGCTTCGGTAAATATTTCAATAGCTTCTTATTCTATTTCTTTCCTTATTTTTACTACTCAGCTGTGTTCTTTTTATTGGACTTAGAATCTCATTGACATTGTCTTTGCTGACACTTTATTTCTCTGATGCTTTCTTATTTTCTGAATCGGTCTAGCCGTCTCTAGCTCTTGTCGGTACAAATTCATTTTTTATCCTCGAAAGAGGTATGATTTAGTATAGTATGTCAACCCGACCAAGTCTAACAGGCAATGCCCTTTGGGAGTGGCGGGAAGGGTAAGACTTTTAAGAGAATTCCCACGCACAAAGTGCAACTATTGGGGTTTGAGTGAGATAAAAAAACCTTTACCAAAGGACCAAGCAATGCTTGGTAATTGGTAATGGAATGACCGAATGAGTAATTTGTAAATATGGATATGTTATTTATCAGGTTATGTATCTACTTGCTACAATTGTTTATGCCGGTGCTTTCGTTAATGTGGTAAGGTTCAGTTACACTGCTGAACTCATTAACAAAACTCAAAAGTAGCATTTTCTAATTGTAGTTTGGTTAAGAAGAAATGAAATTGTGATAACACTGATAATAAGATTGTAGTTTGGTTCTCAATATGTGCATAAAAGCAGTTCAGTGAGTCAAAGATATTGTGCAAATTACACGCCATGTACTCAGACTCTAATATGGGCATGAGTTGGATCATGCTATATCTACTTGAACTTTTTTTTGGTTCACTTGTAGTCTCTTGATGTTTAGTGGAGTCTAAATGGCGAGCTAAGTTAGGGAAACAATGATACGAGCGAGTCACAGTAATGTATCACACTTTTAAACCTTTTCATTCTTCTGGTATGAGGTTGGTGATGATTTTTATTTTTGGCGATTTAACAAGTCTTTACGAAGAAAACAGTATTTTGTTTGATTATTCTAGTTAGTTGGAGATCTTTTAGCATCATATAAATAGTGGGATGCTTGATTTTGGATGAGTTGGATCTTACATATATGCAATTACCATTCACGTCTTGCACTATGTTAAATGGTCAACTTGCCCTTAATGTTTCCAGTTTATGCTGATGAACACTTCCATTCCAATAACCAACAGAATAAAATAACAGAAAGGAATATGCAGAAGTGACTGAATCAAAGAAGTTGATATTAGAGAGGATCTGAAGATATCATTGACTTAGACAAACATTGAATTGAATAATTTTATATGGTTGTACTTTTTATATTGTCTGTCATGCAGGAGAAAGAGTCACTATATGTCCTTGAGAAAATGAGGAAAGAAGAAGGAAGATTACTTTCTACCTCAAATTACATCTTATTATTACAGCTTTGAGGCTATGATGGATGATAAGAGATCTAAGATTCTTGTTCTGGTGCTGGTGATAACTCTCATCTCCTTGATTACTGTATCTGCGTTGTGCCTTGGACCCACCTGGAAGTTCTTTTGTGTATTTGGTGCATGTATTATAGTTATTTTTGCTATCTTCATATGGCTAATCAGAAGACGATCCAAGGGATCGGCTCTTATCTTGCCACAGAAACATGTGATGTCAAGGGAACTATCAGTCCCCTGCAGCTTCCTGCGGAAAGTGGCAGGTGTTCCTACAAAGTTTCGACAGAAAGAGCTTGAGTTGGCAACCGATAACTTCAATGCTCTGATTGGTCGAGGAGCATCTGGGAGCGTTTTTAAAGGAATCTTAGGTGATGGTACGTGTGTTGCTGTGAAACGGATAGAAAGTCAGGAACGTGGAGAGAAGGAATTTCTGTCAGAAGTTGGAGCGATTGGAAGTATACAACACATTAACTTAGTAAGATTATATGGTTATTGTATTGTTACTGGAGGGCCGAGGTTTCTTGTTTATGAATTCATCCAAAATGGATCGTTGGACGGTTGGATTTTTTCGAGAAGAGACAAGAGAAACAGACCAGGGGGTATTCTTCCTTGGCACCTAAGGTGTGCTGTTGCCATCGATGTGGCTAAGGCTCTTTCTTACTTGCACCATGATTGTCGGTCAAAGATATTGCATCTTGATGTAAAACCCGAGAATATACTGCTCGATGACAATTACAGAGCAGTTGTATCAGATTTCGGGCTTGCTAAGTTGATGGGACGAGATGAGAGCAGGATCATTACTAATATTCGCGGGACTAAAGGGTATTTGGCACCCGAATGGCTTTTGGACAATGGAATTTCTTCAAAATCTGATGTTTATAGCTACGGAATGGTGCTTCTTGAAATGATTGGAGGGAGGAGAAGTGTGCGTGTTCTTGATGATAGCATGGATCGATCCTCTAGGAAATACGAATATTTTCCAAAGATTGTGATGGAAAATTTAAAACAAGGAAAATTTCTGTCAGTAGTTGATCAAAGACTATTGGAAGGAAGGCCACGCATCGATGAAAGACAGGTTAAAAAATTGGTGTACATTGCGTTATGGTGCATACAAGAGAAGCCTCGGCGTAGGCCTACCATGGCTCAGGTGGTTGATATGCTTGAAGGACACTTACGAGTGGACGAGCCCCCCGAAACTGAAATGATCATTGTTGATCTGCTATCCATTGACAAGGATAAAGGCCCTGGAAAGGGCAGGCTAAAAGCTACAGGAGTAGTTTTATCAGATTGCAATACAGTTGCAAGTTCATCAGGTTTTGAGCATGGTACACTTTTGACAGGCCGATAATTAATCAGATAGTGCAAAAATCTGATAAATGTGCAGCTAAAAAAGGTAATTGTCTTCTGTTAATCTGTATTAACTTTTTTATTTTGTTGTTTTATTTTTGTCGAATCCATGGCATTTTGGTTTCCTATCCTTTAAAGTTGGACTTGTTTTATTTTTAACTCCGAAATATATTTTGCTTAAAAATTCAAAGTCTGAAGTAAATACTCATTTTTATTTGATCAATTTGACTAAAACAAACTTAGTTTGAAAAGAGAAAAGTTTTCTCTCATATGTTTATTCATTCAAATTCTTGGATGAACCAGATGTATACCATAAGACAACCAACGCACTCATTTCTTGTTGAATTCCACCTATTTATCTCTTTGAGATTTACCCTTTTTGCATAGTACTTAGGCTACTTGAGAATATTACCCAATAAGAGTTATCCATACAATTCAACATCCTTGTCCTAGACTATGTTGCTCATACTCTCATTCATACTCTCATTATCTTTTAAACATATCATTGTCTAATCCTCGACACTTTGATAGTCGAGTCTTATACTTGAAAAATGTACCCATATTAGGCATGGGTACTCGAGTACGGGTTTCACAAGGTCTTAGCTTAGAAACACTACAATTTCCTTCTAGCTCTTCAGCATAAGGTCAATTAATAATGAGAGGAATCTATGTTGAGATACTTGAACTTTATTTTCATAATTTTTCGTAAAATATTCGAATCTAATACTTGAATACGCACTCATATTAGACACGGGTACCCAAGTCCGATAAGAAAAGGTCTTTGCTTAGCTCTTCAAAGCATAAGGTCTTTCTGAAATGAGAGGAATTTATATTTGAGATATCATGTGGATAATTACATGATTGTACCATCTGTCATTGTTTAGTCAAGGATCTGATACCTGAACATACACTTTTCAAAAGAACAAGAGAAGTTGGGTTCACGCTTGATGGAATCATTCCAAATCTTCAATTTTGCACCATTGTGATGAAAATACTTTACATAAACTTTTAAGTCTTTGGTTGACATTATTCTATCATTTACTTACCACTATTAAGCATGACATATGTCAATATCTCCTTTAAGGTTTTTCCTCCCATTTTCATTTGTGAAATATTCTCGTCAAGGGAAATGATACTCCATCTTCCAGAAAAAAATAAAGAAAATATGTTTTTATATACTTCCTCCGTTTTAAAGACTGAAACACATTCCTCAAAAAGCTCTCAAATAAAAGAGAGAAGTGTTTCACTTATTTCAGAACGGAGGAAGTATATAATACATTTCGAGCTAAGCTCCCTTTAAACGCTTGTCGTGCACTCGTGCCATAAATACAAATCCTTGACGCAGCAGTATGACAGCTGGCATGTTTCAAATGTACTCTATATATATAAAGTCAACCATCAAAATTTCAAATTAGCAAATGCATACCAGTACTGTAATAATTCAGCATATGCCCATTAATAAGTGGCTTCCCTGTAAGCCATGTAAGGAATAACATTGCAAATTGAATTTGTGATTGTAGCTGCAAAATAACATAATATTCTTCTTACATAATTATCTTACTTCTTTTCACCTTGTTGAGATTATAAACCCACCTTCTAGCTAAGGATTTTGGTTTGAAAAGGTTTGGCAAGCTCATATATAGCTCAAGTTTGTGATGAATATCACATGAACTGTTGAAATCATGAATTTGTATTAATCAGATTCCGAATAGAATTCTTAATTATATCACATAGTTCGCGTTAATCAGACTATCTGTATAAAATTCTTGATCATTTCGAAGACCGCTAGTCGGGCCTCTTATGTCTCCCAAAACCTCATGACAATATCTGCTGATCATTGTTGTGAGTTTTGAGTTCTTCAGGTTTTTCAGAAAACTAAAAAAAAGGCTTTCAGAACCATGAAAAACAGTTTCTAGTTTTCAAGTTTAACATAAGTAGCATGACTAATTTTACCAAAAACTGGCAAATGACGGTGATACCTGTTTGGCACTTAAACTTTGATTGTACACTTGTATTATTGCATGATGCAGATGTGTATACATTAAGTTGTTGTTAACCTTTCTCTAGCATGTTGATTATCTGAAATCATGTTAAAAACTTCTGCAATTTGCATAATACTCAAGATATAATGTTTTTTAAGTTATCAGTGACAGAACCTTGAGTCTTAAGGTCTGCAGACAGTAAATCTGTCTCTCTGAGGTTGTCTGAATGATTTGCAAAATAAACTCCAGCTTTAACTTTCAATAAGACATCTACTCGAAACATATAGCACAGTTTATAAGAACTATACCATCTTTTAGATCCATTATACTAATCTCTATATAGTTATACCATCTTTCAGCTCCATGGAATAAATTCTAACGTCGAGCATTTTGGATTTTGCGTTCAGGTAACACTGTTGAGATGGTGCTAACGCGTTTCGGGTTAGCGTTAAATGTGCTCAATCTGACCCTCAGAACTCCAGGGTGAATCTGCATATCTGAGCAGTTGGAGCCTTTCTTCTTTTTTTTCCCTCTTCCCTTTGACATATTGATTCATTATTGTTTAGTATATTGGTTGATATATATTCTTTCGTCGTTTGCTTTGTAAATTTAGATTGAAAAAGGCTAAAAGGTGAATAAAGTTCACCAGTAAACAAGAGAGGATTTAGTGTGAGACGTATACCAAGTAAATATACCAAATTGTTCCCTCTCACATGTTTATCATCAAAACAGTTTTCCATTTAGCCTCATTAGATTCTATTCAAGTGAAATACTATAGCTATGTAAGTCTCTCAACATTGATGAAAAGTTTGACGTAAATGTAATGATTAGACCTTTTGATTGACTTTCTGACCTAATTTTATTTTGCTTATTTCATGACCACTCAATAAGTATTATTAACCAAAAAGGGAACGGTTAGTTTTATTGGTAAAAAATGTGGTGGTTGGATGGGATGTCAGTAGGCTGGGTGGTGGTTGGGGGTTCGGTTTAACCTGGGTTAGGTAAATCAATAAAACTAACGGTTGAATTAACAGTTTTACCATCATTAAGGTCACTTTTGTATAAGTATAAGTTTATTTTTGAAACTGAAAAAAAAACGGTTCACCATTGCAAATGTTCCATAGTACAGGGTTACCAAGTGGGAATTAACCAAATACTCTTATAGAAGTAACAACAACGGTACCACAAATTTACACAGAATGTCCATATAACAACAATATTATAACTTCAACATCGACAACACAATGCTAAAAAAAAAAAGCAACTCATAAGTCATAACTCATAACTCATATCAAGAAAGCATCAAAAAAACACAGGATTCATAGTACTCTTATGATATTTAGTAACTGATCACATCACTTGGACTAAGGTTTAGCAGTCATGGCCTGAGTTGAGATTGTAGGAATCGTGGGCAATGGTAACTCAGGAGACGGCGGCGTTTGTTCAGGCAGATCTCCAGGAACTTCTGGTAAATCAGGCTGAGGCAAAAAAGGATTTTGTGGTACAACAGGAGCAGGGTTCTCAACAGGATCATCAGGTACAACAGGAGCAGGGTTCTCATCAACAGGATCATCGGGATCATCAGGTACCTCAGTATCAGGAGCTTCAGGGTAATCTTTCGACAGGCTTGCTTCGATGAGATTACGCGCCACCACATGGATCCCATGGTGACACATCAATGATAACGAAATTAGTAAGACAGTTAATGCTAATGATGAGTGATGGCGCTTGTAGTAAGATAGATCACCCATGGTTTTGGATAAGCAAGAAGTTACTGAACTTTGTATTGTTAGAGCTGGAATTATATAGATGGAGAATGTGGATGATGAGAAGAAGAAAAACAGTTGGTTGAGAAAAACAATTTTGTAGCTCAACTTCCTTGATTCTCCTTCAAGTTTCAAGACTAAACTTTTCCCCTTTAGCCAAGTAACTTAGGATAAAAATCTAAGCCTATAATATGTTTAAAGTTGTTATCTTAACTTAGGATAAAAATTTAATCCAAATTAATCGCCAGAAGGTGTTATCTCCAAAAAAAAAGTTCTTTTTTTCCTCATTCGTTAGACATGAAGAAAAATAATAGGCAAATAGGTGATGATTTAATTAAAAAAAACTTATCCCACACAGAAAATAGTTCCTTGCTTATCCACTAGAGAAGTTTAAAGGCATTAACCCAAAAGGTTCTTTTATATATTTCGGTTTACAATTTTATATGGAGTATATGTTTCTAAAAGAAAAAGCAGACCCAAAACTTGTAATTCTTGTTTAAGACCGCCTTTATAATAAATAAGATCATCTCAATTTTTAACATAAAAGCATCACTTGTTAAGTTGGGATCACTTTTTTTTTATCCATATGAGCCATGAAGACAGTACAAAGAAGGGGAGGGGGATTTGAACCTATGACCTATCGTTCACAGCACCTCAATCTTAACCACTAGGCCAAGACATCCTTGGTATTAAGTTGGGATCATTACTATACAAAGAGTCACCTTTTCCCTTAAAGGGATCTCTCCTACTATCAGTTACCCATTTAGAGCAAAAAATTATCATCTTACTATAAACTATTGTAGAGTGGTTTTATATGAAATCTTGTAGAACTTGTTTTAGTAATTCTAATTTTCGAATATGGAAAAGTCAATTGTCCCAAATGGAAGTAATAAATGCGTTTTACTATAAACATAATATTTATTTTCAGAAAGTAATAGTTTCGTGTCACACATGGAAAAGCTAGAAGAAAATTAACAAGTTTTATAGATTGGGGGGTTGCTTACTTGCTTCTGGTAAGAAAATTAAGTTTTGTTTCACTTAACCAGAAAAACTCCCTTCCTATTCCAGCTTTTTACACCCACTTTTATTTATTTATACTAAGAAAAAAGCTATTACGTCCTGGTCCCTGTGAAAGGTCCAGTCGATGGGAAAAAAAACCATGTTAAAGTCTTATTACCGAGTGCGAGCTGCTTTCTGTGGAAATTGATCCACTGCAGAATATACAAAGTAATTTGCTCATTAGTGATTATACCCCTACTCGCTGGACCTCGGCTAGCTTATACTCCGAGGATACATACGTCAACATATAGATGCTTATTCACTAGAGAATAATTCTCTAAATAGCCGAACTCAAACAATCAAATGGTTCGTATTAATCTACTCATTTTGGTTGCCTTGACACACTCCTACACCAAGTCAATAGAGTTAAGAACAAGTGTAAGTGCGTTCACACTTGAAGCTTCATTCTAAGAAAGCTGTTCAAAAGCACACTTATACAGCCATGAATGAAGTACACCTATGTTCAAGTTCCAACACACTTTATCAACTAAACTTCGAATTTTACAGAAATCAGTTCATTTATAAGGTAAAGGGACGAAAAATGAGCTTAGCAGTTAGCTAAAACGGAACTCGTTTTTCCCAAAAAAAATTAGACAAGCAGCAGCAAAATGTGACAGACTAAGAAACTTGTATTTGTTGTCTAAATATCTCGAAATTACTCCAGAAAACATAATAAGTTCTGCTATTCTGATAATTTATATTAGAAAACGAGAAAAGGGGCGGAAAGGCATAGGTTTTACAATATAACTGACAACAATATCAACATGGCAACAGATTCATGACATGAAACATAAAGATCATCAGATTTCAGAAGATTGGCTCCATATCTGATCAGTCGATACTTTCTATTTCATAAAAACTAATGATGCATCAGGGTTTAGTGAAGACAGTGACCTGATCAGTTAAATCTTGCAATGAAGTACAGAGTGAGCTACAGCAACTCCAAGAGAGGCAATTCAGGCAGCTAAGCAAAGAAGTTCTCACAATCTGACATTCTCGAGCAATACCAGAATACTTCAAAGATCACCACGATCAGCGGGCACCTTGGGTTCAAAAAAGTTCATGTCTAACAGATGGCTGGCCACCACAAGGATCCAATCTTCACTCGTCACTGATAACACAACAAATAAGGTGGTTAAGCATGATAACATATGGGATCTTTTGATGCCAGCCAAGACCTCATTACTGAATAAGCTTCACACTAAGAGCAAAATTTGTATCCCAACTAGTGTTCGGGAATGGGAATAATGCTAGCAACTTAAGCATTTTAAGTAAATATTGTTCGCATTAGACCATCGGGAGCTATTCTGAGTTCCAAGTGACATACAAGTCAAAGGCAACCAACAATAAAGCTACTCTTCAGTTAATATGTAACTTTGACTTTTTAGAAAGAAACACAAGATGAGATCAGGAATCACTTTATAAGCTCACAAACTTGTCTAGATTCTATTTCTTCAAGAATTTGCAAGACAAGCATGTAATAATGTCATCAGAGTGACCAGAAAAGAGGGCGGGGTTCAGAATATGAGATAGATAGCCCAATAATTAGAATTGCTCCAAAGAAATAAGCAAAACGTATTATCTCTAGTAATTATGGGATGGCTGTATTGTCCTCAATTTCCACTATTAGTTATACTGCAAAGACCACGAGAATACTAAAATATCTGGAGTCTGAACAGAGACAATGAAAAGGTGGTCTGTCAGGTCAGTTCAAAAGGAACAAGCAGATATCTGTACGTTGCTCACCCCCAGCAAGGCAAAGCATAAATCAAAACATCCCAACTGATAGGCCATATCGATTGAAACAACAGTCCCATGCCAAAGAAAATTACGTGAACTAAACAATTTTGCTAGTTTAGACTTCAGAATCACAAACGTTACAACGAAGGCTTGCTCCCTGGGCAGATAAAGAAGAGAGCATAAACATCAAATTGATAACAACAAAGGGGTAGGCATCAATAATGTCTACAAAATACAAGCACCCTTTACAGATTAAAACACCCCTATACAAAGGCCTGATCAACTGAAACAACAGTTTCAACTTCCATGTAGAGATCAGATTTCAAAACAACCCAAAGAAAGAGGGGGGGAGGGGAGTAGAGCTATTACCTTGGACCAGGCATTAACTGAAGCCTTTCCTCTGAAACTTGACTCCCTCCTCCTCCCTGTTGCTCATCCATTAGCAGAGCGTGCAGATCACTACCATTTGCCAAGCTGTTGAATTCAATCGATCTAGATGGCACAGTTGGATATTTGCGTTGACAAAAAGTCACAAGCCGTTTGACAGATTGCAGGTATTTACGAGTCGTTTCGTCATTCATGATATGGGCAACACTATTGGTATAAATTTTCTCCCGAGCAGAACGTTCATGAATACCAACCATAGTAACCCCGATGGGCCAAGGAGCATTTCCAATAGCCAGCTTAATATAGCAATCCACAGCGGTTCGATAGTCTCTCTCCAAACAGCAATTCACAACCAACATTAACGCTTTCTTTATATCATCCGGAAGACCTCTCTTCCTACAACACTTAAACAACGGAGTCAAGTACCGAGCACACTGCTTAAAAGTGGCAACCATCTGCTTCCCTTTCGCAGTCCTCCTCTCCATATCTTGCATCTCAGCATTCAACTCTTGCCTCCATTCATTTAACAACCTTTTAAAGAACACCAAAATCTTATCCTCCTCACACAAATCCTCAAAGTTCGACTTCATTAGTTTCATATCTTTCTCAGCATCCACTCCAGAAGAGGCACCATCCCATTCCCCACTCAAATCCTCATCCCCTTTATCCGTCTCTCCATCCTCTAACTCCTCACTTTTCCTCTTCCGGTCACTCATAATCCCTGTTTTCTGTCTCTTCTTCAGCTCAGCAATATCTCGCAAGAAATCGTTCGTTTGCCCCTCCGTTATATCACTGTCAACCTCAAAGATCCCCGTCTTCAACACATCCTTAAACCGTTCTAAACGAGCCTCATCGTCCTCTCCAAAAAGCGTGATCGGCTGTTTAAGCAACCTAAGACGCCGAATCACTTCTTGCTTCGGAAAGTTCAGTTCATTAATATTATTCTGTTCATCCGTAGTTAAGGTTACAGTTTTATTCCCCGAATCCGTGTTCGATTTTGCAGAGTATATTAAGTCAAGGAGCGACGCCGTGGTGGACGGCGGCTGACGAAGGGTTTTCTCCTCAAGTTCACGTTTCTCTTCCTCACGGAGTTTCTGGAGGCGTTTTTGCTCAACCTCAGTACGCTTAAAAAAGCGTTTCTTTCCACCACTTTCTTCAGCTAGTGCCTGTCTCTTTTTCATGATCTCTTGTTTTACAAGGTCCATTTTTGCAGAATTTTCTTTCTCAAAACCCTAATTATTCATAAAAATCCTAATTATTTATGCGAAGAACAACATCAATACTAAATTACTAAGTATAATGAAAATCAAAGTAAACCCTAGATTGCCGATATACAAAATCAAAACCCTAATTAATTGCAAATTTAACGCGTATGTAAATAATTAATCGTAAACGAACCTTCAAATTTTCGGAAGATCGAAGTTTATGGTGTCGTCGTGAAAGTTTATTCGCCCGCAATCCCTTTTTGTCTCACTCTTCTAATCTGTTACTCAAATTGAGGGGGAGATGAAAGGTGATTTGATTATGAATTTCGATACTGGGTTTGTTGTGATAATTTGTAGATTTTTAGATGAAATACTGGAATTTGATGAATCTAGCGAGAGTAAAGAATTCAGAGTTGTACATATTGATTGAGGGTTTGGAGAATTTATCTTCTTTTCTCAATTTTTTGTGAAAAAATTGGCTAAAATAAATTATGGATTTTACTCATTAAATGGAGTATATATTTGAGAACGGAGGGAGTAAATTTTATGTTAAATAAGTTCAGATAAGCTTTTATATGTGGGGATAGCAATGGGACGGGTCTAGATTTGTCGGGGATGGAAATTTCATCGTACCCGCAATGGGTGGTGAAGCGGGTGTGAATTTTATGCTATACTCGTCCCATCCCCGCCCTCCCCGCATATTTGTTATTGAAATCCTATATATATACTTATATTATTAATAATTTTATCTTGCAAAATATAAATTTGTGGATACAACGCGGGTAACCATGCGGGTGGTGGGGCGGGGATGAAGTGAGTACGACGCGGGTGTGGGTACCCATGCTGGTGGTGGTAAGCGAGGACGGGTTTAAAAACATACCCGCTATGGCAGTAATGGGTCTGGAATTTTCCCCCGCAATGGGTGGTGGGGCGGGATAGGGATGAGAATTTTATGGAGATGCGGGTGTGGAGGAACCATCCTCCGCATCCACACCCGCCTTCCCCAATTGCCATTTATCCCTACTTATATGAGGTCAATAGTTCAAATCTGATTTAATCAAGTCTAATAAGTTTCAATTAAGATTACTATTTAATACAGTATATTATATGGTTCATGATTTTTTATAAAAGGGTAATGGTTCATAAATAGTATTAATATATGACCGTTATAATTAAAATTATTGTAATTCGTGTATGCTATGAATAATATCAACGATCAATAATTTTAACAATTATCAGTAATAAGTAATAATTACGTCTGTTATTTTCATAAAGCTCGTATACTAGTAGGATAGTTTTAGAGAAAGGACATTAAAGAGGGGACTTGGTGGTTAAGATGGATGCCAATATTATTTTAAATTTAGAGAAATTCTCAATGGTAGCCACAAGGTTTGGTTTTTTATCAATGGTAGCCAAAAAAAAATTATTATAAAAAATAGCACTCAACTTTTACAACACTTAACAACATAACCTTAATGATGATTAAATGTTAACTTTACTTATTTTTCTGTTAAGTGTAGGATTTATGGGTGCAATTACTAACCTACCCTAAGTTATGTTTTTCCCTCCATGTAGCTTAATTAATCAAAACACATAAAACTTCAACATCTATTTTTTGTTCTTCGGCTTTATCCCAATACTCTATGATTAATTAGCATGACTTTATCAATGTCATCGACTATAATATCAACATCTAGACCCATATATTGAAATTTCGAACAATTATATCACCCATAACCGCATTTTTAACACAAGCAACAAATCACAACTTCACACACCAACATAATAAAATCACTTCGTAAAACACATATCCTATTAAACATGTAATTCAAATTTTGCCAACCAAAATTAACATTAAAAATATAAGAATAAATCAAAAACCGTAAAAGAAGGATAAAAACCCTTACAACAAGAGCACATAACGATCAACATGAATCAACCCTTGTTGTCCCGTAAATAATAATAAAACAAGTCAAAGTAAATGGTGATACCTATGGCCGGCAAAAGATGACACGGCCCGAACATTACTCGAAATAAGCGGGTTCGGGTTGAGATTTTTTACCTGTTTAAGTAAATGGGTCAACCTGAACCCGAAACAAACTTTTAAAATTAATCGGGTTAAATGGGTCGGGTTCGGGTCAATCGGTTTACAAACAGTCGGTTCGAGTTTGAAATTTCGACCCGTTTATGTAAACGAGTCGGGTTGAGGTTTGGTGCTTTTGACCCATTTATGTAAACAGGCCAACTTGAAAATGACTCGACCCGACCTGATTGCCAGCCCTACACACTGATAACTGTCTCCAGAAGCAAGAGGAAACAAGCACTTCAATTTGTGAGCCAAAATTCTAAAATACGTGTGCAAAAAATAAAAATAAAAGTCCAAATTAAGCAACAGTTGCTCTACTAAAAATTCAAAAGCAATTTCAACCCGCATTGATGCGAAATTCTTAAACTACAAGACTAGTACTTCCATTAAAAATTAAAAAGCATGAATTTTTATGTTTGAAGTGTGATGATGTAGTGGAGAAGCCATGGAAAAGGAAAGGATCGACAAAAAGAGTAATGAAATATGAGGGGTTAGTGTTTTCTTTTTTTTTTTTTTTTTTTTTGATGGGTAGTGTGTATTTTTTACGGTTAGTTAGTAATTAAGGTTTAAATAACTCAAGTTAGCTAAAACCCTAAACTTAATAGAAAAATAAGTAAAGTTAACATTTAATTATCATTAAGGTTATGTTGTTAAGTGTTGCAGAAGTTGAGTGTTATTTTTTATAAATTTTTTTTTTGGCTACCATTAATAAAAAAGCCAAACCTTGTGGCTACCACCGAGAATTTCCCTTAAATTTATTAGATATCGATTTTAAAAATCAATATTTTGTAAAGTTAATATATTTTTCGAGTATACAATGGTATATATTAAGTAACGAAAATTATAAAATATTACATATGGCTTTGTCTTTTAAGTATATTATGAGTTGATTTAAATGGTGTAAAAATTATGATTTTTTTAAAAAAACTCTTTTGGATAATAATTTAAAATCCACAATTAGGTTTTTTTGAGAGGTGTAGGATACAACACATATCTTATAACTATATATAAATCCTTTTTGGTAAATAAATTTCGCTTTTCAAAATATCCTTAAAAACTTATTCTTTACCTAAGTATTTTTATTCTTTAGAACAATTGTTATTTTTAGTTTCCAAAGAAAAAAAATTCCTAAATTATTTATTTAGTTTTTTTTTCCTTTTTCAATACTATAAATACATGGCTTGTTTTCTAAACTTGTAGTTTTAGTTCTTGTATCAACTCTACCCTTCATTTTATCCTTGTAAATGATGCATTAGGGGTTCCCCATCGAGTGGAAGGCTCCTTAATGTTTTTCTCCTTACCTTTCAATAAAAAAATAGAATCTTAACTAGTTTTTGAACACTTTGTATTAAATTTGGTTTGTGGATAGTGATGTTTTGTCCGATACTACCTATCCCGAGAGAGGTTATTGAAAAGAAATAGATATTACTGGCCTTTTCTTAACTTAATTTATTAAAATGTATTACTATATGAATCCTTTATCTAGATTTTTTTTTAAAGAAAAAATTCATTAATTGAAGGCTAAACGGCATCTACAATAGGTATTAAAGAAAAACAAGATACAATCAAACAAGGCTAAATCAAATTCTTTTTCAACGGAACTACAATGGACCAGATCGAGCAATACAAACAAGATCCCCCTTGTATTTGCCGAATCAAGCAACTATTGATGAGGAAGTCTATCAATCTGATGTAGTTTGGGAAGAACATTCTTTACCGAGTCATGTTGACCGCATCCGAGATTCTAATACCTTCATGTTGAGTCTCAAACTTCAACCAATGAGAACAATTTCTCATACCTAAAAACAAAAAAAAACCATACTCATCTTTATTACATAAGGGAAGGGGGAGCAACGGTGTCCTCTTTTGAATTGACTATTTTGCCCCCTTCCCTTTCTAAATTACAAAAGGAATCTCAATACCAAAATGGGGTCAAACAAAGCCACCGGAAATTAATTTTCAACAATCACTCAGAAATCACTTATATGAGTAAACTTTACAAATCACTCATAGAATTGAGAAAATCACGTTGTAAAAATCATGCAAATCACTCAAATGATCAGAAAACTTTACAAAAACTAAAAATTAACTTACAAACTAAAACTAATATACTAGGACGTCAATACATACAAAAACATTCACATAATTCACTTATAAATCATTGTTTTCAATAACCATTCACAATTACATACTCAAAAAAATTACCTATAAACACAAATCTGAGAAAAACATAAGATTTTGACAAAGTGATATTACACATTCGTCGATCGGCGATTTGCGAACTTTCAAACAGGTACATAATTCTTTTAATCCTTAAAGTTATTTCACATTAGTCGATTGTTATGTAGTTGAAAAAAATGGAGATAATAACAATTAGTTGAAAAGGGCTTTTATATAATTAGACTTAAATTTGATTAATTTTAATATAAAATCAGAAAACAAGATGTGTATGAAATTTGATTCATTTATGACACTGATGAAAAGGTTGCAAATTTAGTTATTTTTTAAAAAAATTCCAATATAAAATTTTTGCCCAAAACTTTTGCAAAATATCCATGTTCAGAAATAAATTTTGAAAAACAAAACAATATCAAACCTTTTTGCGAACAACTTTTGCAAAAATCCATTTTAAGAAAAAAAAAATTTACATTAATTTGCGAAAACCATTTAATGTGAAATCAGATTGTGTATGAAAATTTTAAAATTTCATTTCAAATATAATTGAAACTCAAAGTGTTAAAATTTAGAAAAGGAGAAAAATTAAAAATGACCATTTCATGCAAAAATCGGATTGTGTATGAAAAACTTAAAATTTCATTTCAAATATAATTGAAACTCAAAGTGTTAAAATTTAGAAAAGGAGAAAAATTAAAATGACCATTTCATGCAAAATCGGATTGTGTATGAAAATTTAAAATTTCATTTCAAATATAATTGAAACTCAAAGTGTGAATATTTAGAAAAGGAGAAAAATTAAAATGATGAAAATTTTTAAATATCAATTTGTGAAATCAGAATTTAGAAGTTAGACAAGGAAAAAAAACTGAAATTGTATTATACTTTTCAGTTACAATTTTAGGATCATAGAGAAATTACTGAAATCCATGATTTAAGAAATTACCTTTCTTTGTTATAAAATCGACCCAATTAGATCTACTGCTGCTTAAGACTTGAATTGAAATGCTTGATTTTTTGATGTTGTTCTTTCACTAGTAGAATAATTGATTATTGCTGCGGTGATATTGCTGCGGTTTTACCCATACGCAGCAATATATCACGTAAAAAGAAAAGATAAAATATAAAATTAAGATATTCTTTGCGGTTTCGACAAACCGCAAAGAATATAGTTTTAACGGAAAATTTTTGAAAAAAAATGACTTTTTGACCAGATATATTGCTGCGGTTTTGGCAAAACCGCAAAGAATATATTAAAATAATATCAAAAAAATAATATTTTAATATATTGTTTGCGTTTTTACAAAAACCGCAAAGAATATCCCCATTTTTTTTAATATAAGACACGGTGCAACTAGGGTTCAATTGATCCCTAATTTTTTTTTTTAACCAAGCCGCCCTCCTTCATTCTTCTCCCTCCCTCCTCATTCTTCTCCCTCCCTCCTCACTCATTCCTCCTCATTTTTCAGATCTCACCACCACCACGGGTTCAATTGATCTTTCGGCCTTCTCTCGTCCTCACCACCACCTCTTTCGTCCTTCTCTACCACCACCTCTTTCGTCCTTCTCTACCACCATCTCCGACGAGTTTGCCGTCGACGAATTCGGCCTTTCAAGCTTTCGGCCTTGCTGAAGACGAGTTTGTTCGACCTTTCAAGCTTTGCGGCCTTTTAGTTTGTTCGACCTTTCGGCCCGTCTGAGAGTAGAAATTCTGGCTGCGGGTTGATGACAGGTGGTTGGCCCTTAGGTCTCTCGCAGTCTCAGCCCACAACGTGTCGTCGAGCTCCGGCAAACTCGAGACCATGATTTGCAGATATTTTTGCTTTTGTCGAAAAACGAGATCTGTTTTTTCTCTTTTTTTTTTTTCGTTTTTCTTTTTTTTTTTTTCGTTCTTTAGATCTGTTTGTGATTTTTTGTTTTAGGATTTTTTTTTATTTTAGGATTTTTTTTTATTTTTTTCGTATTTTAGGTCAGTTTCTTATTTTTTTATTTTTATTATAATTTTTGTAATTAGTCATTAAGTTGTAATAGTTGTTTTGTTATTTTTGCTTTTTCATTTTACCTTTTGATCTTTTGTATTATTTATGTAATTAGTTTTTTTAGCTTTATATATTAATGAAATTCATGTTATTTAATTTTTAGTTTGTCTGCAAATTTGGTGGATAGTGGATGAGTTAGTTGCATGGTTTTAATCTTTCAAATTTAATTGCGAAATTTCAAAAAACTATTGCTGCGGTTTTGGGCAATAACCGCAGCAATAGGCCAAGCTATTGCTGCGGTTTCTAGCCAAAACCGCAGCAATACATTGTACGTTTTTAATAAAAAATAAATATATTGCTGCGGTTTTGGCAAGAAACCGCAGCAATATGTTCAAATATTGCTGCGGTTTAAAACCGCAGCAATATATTAATTATCTATTGCTGCGCCCTTTATCGCTACGCAGCGAAAACCGCCGCAATAGGCCACTTAATGACCGCAGCAATAAACAATTATTCTACTAGTGTTTGACGTTGACTTGAAAATCTATTGTTGCATGTATTTCTTTGATGTTGTTCGCAAATTAGATTTACTGCTTAAGACTTGAAACGTCTGATTTTGTTATTGTATATTGCATACTTGGATGAACTGGGTTCCTTCAAATATGAATTAGGTTCCTTCAAAATATAGGTTGTAGATTTGTAGTGAGAGGAGAGAGAGAATGAATAATTAGAAAAGTACTGAAATTATACACTAAGAGAAGAGATAGAATGAATAGTTGGAGAAATGTTTTTTTGTTGGTCTGATGGGTCTTCACTCTTCACCGATTTAAGTGGCAAATAAGTATATGGATCAACTGTTCCCGGTTAACAAGCAAGATTTTTTCTAAAAAAATCCTCCTAAATTAAATCAGACAGGCAGTGCACATGTTTTATTGGTCAAAATAAAAATAACCCAAACCAATCAATCATGATTCATTTGGATGGAATTTCAATCTATCACCTTAACTACTAACGCATCATGTGGATAAAAAAAGAAACTACTCTTATCTAAATCAAAGAATTACTATCACAATTTTCCACTAACAAACCACTTTTCACCAATTATGTAAAAAAGTATGTTGCAAGTTAAATTATAATATGATATCTATATGAAAAGAACACTACATAATTAATTAGTAAAGGAACATATTACTCCCTTAAGAAAAAGGATAATATGTGAAAACAAAATTTTTATGTACTATTTTTTTTGTGGGAAACAATCTTTTATAATTTTTCTCACAACTTAAAACTTTACAACATTTTGTATTTTTCTCGAGAAATCAAAAACTATTATAAATTACAAAAATTAATAAAACAAAAAAAAAAGAACATGACGATATTTAGTAAAGAACATCATACTGATTATAAAAGAACATGCGCATATAAGACTTGAGAAACAAAAAACTATTCAAAATCACAAAAATGAATAACAACATAAAAAGAACATGGAAGAATCTTATTACAAAATGGAGGTGAACTTAAATACTAACTTGCATTTTCAGTTTGTTTACAACTTACTTTTAGGCCTAAAAATATCATCGCACGCATCGCGGGCAAAAAATGCTAGTAACTTCCATAGGGGAAAAGGAGATTTCCAAAACAGAAACTAAAAACCCCATAACAGGGTTTGAAAATATCTCATAAAGAGAGCCTAATTTATTAAACAATACAAGAAATTGAATTAAAAACTGAAAATAAAAAGGGAAAAGGGGATTACCATGGATGAAATCATCCATGGCACCCTAACCGATGAAGAAGGGGTAGGGGAGGCTAGAGTTTGAGAGAGAAAGAGAGAGGGGGAGGCTAGGTCAGCGACCGGGGATGTAATCCTTTATCTAGATAACAGGCCTTAAAGGGCTTGTTTAGTGTAATGTGTGACATTACAAACTTGTTTATCCACTTTAATTGGTTGCTAGATTTCGTCCCACAACTGGAAAATAGATTTGCTAATTTCTTGACAAAAGTGCTTTCATAAGAGTAACTAGCTTTTTATGCACGCGATGCGTGCGACGATATTTTGGGCGTAGCTATTGCTCAATAGTCAGTAGTAAACAAATCAAAAACGAAAGTTCGTATCTAAGTTCACCTTCATTTTGTGAATAAGAAATATTGAAATACTTACAGATAGTATTTAAAAACACTTCATGATTTTATGTAATATTGTTGTTTCACTTATAGCTAATTGAATAACTAATAAATGTTAGTTGTTTGTTAATAGTAAAAAAAAATTGTAACCCAAAGCCACAAAACCACTTGTATGCAAGTAACAAACCCACATAATTTTTCCCATCTATTCATATAACTATCCGCCCCACATATGACATACCCATATGAATGATGAATCTCACGTATTTTTCATCTAATTATACTCCGTATTTAATTTTCATCTTCCTACCTACAACCTTACATCTTCCCTTCCGTCAAAAAATAAGAACAACTTGTCTTCTTATCCTCACTATCTTTCATATTCTCTTAAAAAGATTAAGATTTAATCAAACGTAATGGTTATTTTAATTTCACAAAGAAACACCACATTAATAAGCTAATCTTGGTGTCAAAATCAATTCTCATCAACGCTCCATTAATTTTTAGGGTAATTTTGGTCTATGTTCTTCTGGGTCTCATTTCGATTTGGGTGGTAATGTTGAAGAACGTTCGTTGGAATGGGGTAAAATTGGGTTTTATTTGGTTGACGAAGTAAATGGAGAGCCTCAAATTTGAAGGTAATTATCTACGCTTCATGTTCTTGATTTCGTCCCAAAAAACCTTAATTGTCAACTATATTTCTCAAAGATCCGGTTACATTATGTTTGAACTTTTATTTGTGAAGATGGTTTTTAAAAAAAATTCGTGGCTGAAGTTCAAAATTCGGAATTTGCAAAAATCCAGTTACAATCCTAGTCGGTTCTTGAATCATCCACTTTTCCTTTTTCTTTCCCTTTGTTTTTTTCAAGACTTCTTCTACTGCTTTGGCAAATTTTGTATGCAAAGTAATTAAATTTAAGCATAATATATTGCGTAAAAGACCTTTTGTTTATGGGTTTTTAATTATTCATAAGAAATGTCAGTTTTGTACTAACGGTTTATAAGATTGCATTTATTTTTCGACAAATTACTATCGAAAAGTTATTTTTATACACTTTTTTTAAAATTATAAAATACATTTTTTCAAAATTCAGATCAAATTTTTTATATTTCATTCCACGAACTACTAAAAGAAAATCAATCGTTTTCATCGATTTTCAATTTCACTAACTGCTATTTAATGTAATTTTTTTTTTAGTTTTTTTTTGTGTCATTTTTATTGCATTCGAAAATGATTTATATTTTATAATGCCTTTTTTATTACAAACATGTACTGATTTTTTAATAATTATTTCAAAATTTATGCCATATAATACGGACTTAAATTATTCTTGTATCATTTTTATTGTATTTTTTTCTAAAACATGTGATTATCGATACTACAATTGAACATGCATTCGAACATAAGAATTGCTAGTTTTTTCTTCAACTAATTTGAAATAACTTGCAAGGTTAAAAAATATTATGTACCTTTTTTAGAAGTTCGCAAATCTCCATTGGACAAATGTGTAATCTCCCCGTCGAAAGCGTATGTTTTTCTTAGGTTGTAATTTGTATTGATGTGTTGTAGTCTATTGGTAATTTTTCTGAGTATGTAATTGTAAATGGTTCTTACGGAGTATGTAATTGCTAATGGGTTATAGTTTGTAATTGAATTTTTTAGTTTTTGTAAAGTTTCCTCATTTGAGTGATTTGTATAATGTGAATTATGCAATTGTATTGATTTCAGTTGACTTGTGATTGATTGTTATAATTGTATTTCCGGCAGTTTTTTTTTTGAAGCCCCGCTTTGGTTGAAATTGGTTTTATAATTTAGAAAGAAAAGGAGGGTAAAACAATCTATTCAAATGGGGACACCATAGCTCCCCCTTCCCTTATATAGTAGAGATATATAACATTAATACTCATATGCTCCACTAAGTAAAAAAAAGAAATGGTCAAAATTCGTTATTTAAGACCGGAAACAACAAAAGTGAAGAATCCATAAAAAAAAGCATAGATATGACGTGTCTTTCCTTAGGACATTCTCCTCTCTTGCGCCAGCATCTCTCATTTTAGGACACTATCCTATCTTAGATAATTAGATCATACCACTCTCATATGCAACTTTTGTGCATAACTTTATCAATAATCTACAAAATTGAAAAGAAAAAAAAAGAAGCTACATCTCAACAGCTTCAAGCCTAATTTGCTTATTTACCATTGCAATAAAATCATCAGCTCTTCTATTCAATTCTTCTGTTGACAAAACAGGAATTAATTCCTCGGCCACCGCCTCCGCCACCGCCACCGTCGCATCCACCACCTTCTCCACCTCACCACCACCTCCAATTTTCCCCTCCGCCGCTTCAACCACCACAACCGCCGCTTCAACCACCGTCACCGCCTCTTCAACCACCGTCACCGCCTCTTCAACCACCGTAACCGCTTCTTCAACCACCGTAACTGCCTCTTCAACCGCCGTAACCGCCTCTTTAACTGTAATTTCCGGCAACTTTTTTACCCTCAACTTTTTCACCTTTTTACCTCCACTAACATTGATTTTCCTACTTGTGGGCTTGATTTTGAACTCCCCAAGAAGAAAAATAACAATCAAATTCCCCACTATAAATAGAGATTTAGCATTCAAGAAAAAACCCATAATTCTAGGAATAGAAACACACATAAAAACCTTGATGTATGAATATAAAGCAGGAAACCAAAATGGGCTTGTGCAAAATATAACACATGTTAAACCTACTATTGGGTAAAAAATCAGGGTTTTCTTGTATTGATCTTGTTTGTATCTTTTTAAAGCTTGGATTTTTTCTACGTTGATTGAATTCATATTTTTTTGTGGGTAAGTAAATGAATGACTGAACTAAGATAAGTGGAAAAATGAAGACTTTATAGAAGTATAAAATGGTGGTGTACAACTATTGATCATGTTACTTTACGTGGAACTTTTTTAACAGTGTATTTTTTAGTATTATTATGATGGTAAGGTGACTTTATAAAAGCAAAAAAATGGTCCATCACTCCATTAGTTTTAACTTTGGACAAACTTTTCTTTTCTTTATTGATATAACTTTCTTGTTTCCTCCTTTTTTTTTTTCTTACAATTCAGTGGCTTCCTGCTTGTTTACATTGATCTTTGCTTACTCCTGTGGAAATCTACTTGAGTTGAAATAAAGTAATAAACTAGACAAAAGTGGCACGATTTACATGAATCGAGTTATTTAACTTGTGATGCGTGATTTGATTTGATTCGAAAGTATGCGATTGAGAATAAAATCAATGTCTAATAGTATTCTAGAATGACTCAGAAGTCAGAACATACTTGAAGCTGGCCCGAGTTTGCCGACCCGGCTTGTAATTGGGCTAAACTAAATCATGCTTGAGTTAATGTTGATCTGAACCGAACTCGAATTGATATGGACTACAACATATCAATACATCTATTTTCAACCTATGTTTTTTAGTAATGAATTTATTTGCGACTTAAATTGGGGTTATCTCGAGTTTATTAGCTATAAAATACGTTGCTAAAACAAGAAAAGTAATAAAGGAATAATAATAATACAATAATAGTAAAAACCAATTTGTTCTTATATTGGTCAAGATGTTCTTTTTATTTTGCTGAGCTTTTTACTGATGTTTAATTTTCCTATAAGATCGTACATACCTTTTTTTAGTCTATAAGATTGTACTTGGTTGATCATATAGAGTTCGTCGACCTAACTAATAATTTTAATATTGTTTACATAAGGGCATGACATGTTGCTATTTCTCGTTTTTATCAACCACACTATGCACACTTGGCCTAACATTATATACACATTAAGGGTCTGTTCTGTTCAACTTATTTTGTCTTATCTTATCTTATCTTATAAGATCTTATAAAATCTTATCTGATCTGATCTTATCTTATCTTATCTTATCTTATCTTATCTTATCTTATAAGATAGCTTATTGAGTGTGTCTAACATCTTATTTTATCTTATCTGATTTATCTGATCTTATAGAATCTTATATAAGTTAAAATAAGTTGAACAGAACGGACCCTAACGGCTCGTTTGGTAGTCGTTAATAAATTGTGGTAATGGGAATGAATTTTAGGTGTAGGTTACAAGGGAAGCACCCTTAAAATCTCCATGGGGAGGCAATTTCAACCCTCAAGTTTGTGTTTTTTCTCCATGGGGAAGCAAACTCATCCCTAATTTTCATTATCACTCATTACCACCTAACAAGGTGGTATTGGATGGGAATGAAAATTCAAGAAGAAAAATAGACACTATAGGATAAATTAGCATTACTATGGGAATGAACAATTATCTTCTTCACAAATTTACATACAAATTCATTCCCATTACCACCATTTATAACCAACTACCAAACGGGCCGTAAGGGTCTTTAATATTTAACTTATTTTTCTAAAACTTATCTTGTCTTTTCCCTTAATTTTTCTTAGTTTTTACAAACTTTATTAATTTTTTAAACATTATGAGCTTCTCTTACTTTTTAAAAAAAAAATAAGTGCAATTTTTTTTTTAATGGTAAGGAGAAAGACTTTTTCTAAACCTCAACCCGCACGGTGTCCCCAGTCTAGCATTTGCGGGCCAGTCTCTTTGGAAGGATTCGATCTTGTAACCTTAATGCTACAAGGTGAATCCCCAACCAACTACGAGCAAACTCGATGAAAAATAACTGTAAATGAGTTGAATTGAACATACCATAAGTCTATAGCAATTAACAAGGGGTAAGAATTAAGATGACAAACATGCCTTAAAAGATAATCAAAAATAAAAATTTATAGCCCACTGATATTTATCACTGTCTGGGTACGTTTGCCATTTATTCTTATTAGTCTACATGTTTTTTTTTTTTTTTAAAAAAGATATGTTAAAGGCGATGATATGGACCAATAATAATGAACCACTTATATTGATATGATTGTGGGACATGTCACATAAGATTCAAACTCGTCTTAAAAAGGTATAATACTTACATTTATATTAGGAAAAATTGACAAGAGCAGGCCCAACTATGGCCACCCTTCCATAATAGATCCCAACTTTCGATTATTCCACACCATTCCCAACTTTGGGGTGTGCTTTACATTAATGGTCCTAGCAGGTCACCTAACCTGCTACAACAGGTAAACATTTGAAACCACCACCATTGCCACCTCTGCCACCCTCTCCCTCGCATCGCCACCCCTTCCCCCGCCATTGTAACTCCTCTAATGTTTTTACCCAAGAACAACAATTCCACCCCCCTCTCTCTACGACTCTACCCCTACCCCCCACCACCTCTAGCAACCCCACGCCCATCCACCACCTCCACCTCACCCTATAGCAACCCCACGACTTTACCCAGCAACAACAATTCCTCGTCGACCCTAATTTGGTGGGTTTCGGTTTTGTAAGAGGAGAGAGAGGTAGGTGCGGCGGTTGGTCGAGGTGGGGGAAAGAGGTCGGAGAGGGTTCATCTTGGAAATCGGAGGGTGGAGGTTGGGGGTCCGAAATGGTGTGGGTGGTGGGTTGACGTCGCGGAAGGAAAGTGGTGCCGGCGAGAACAATGAGGATGAGAGAGAAAGTGGGGCGTCCGGTTGGTTAGTAGCCGTCGAACGGTTTAAGTTCGGTAAATTACGTCTTTTTCGGTGGTGTTGTCGTTGACTCACTCCCGAGGTTATAGACGAAAATGCTTATTGTTAGATTCTCGACGGTGGATTATTCTTGGTTGTGGGTTGGCAAGATAAATGGCGGTTTGTTGGAAGGGGAGGGGAGGTGGTAGGGGGTCGCAGCAGCAGGGGAGGGGAAGCGGGGTGGTACGGGGGTCGGCGGGGAGGGGGGTGGCGGGGGTCAACGGGGAGGGGGTGGCGGGGGGTCAGCAAGGGAGGGGGTGGCGGGGGTCGGCGGTAGGGTGGGGGTGGCAAGGGGTCAACGGGGGAACCCCTTAAACTTGTAAAAAAAATTACCTCTTGAACCGGTAACCCTTCCACTTGGACCATTATTGTAAAACAACCCCCAAAGTTGGGACTGCTGTGGTGTATTCAAAAGTTGGGATCTATTATGGAAGGTGGGCCATAGTTGGGCCTGCTCTTGTCAATTTTTCCTTTATATTATAACATTTCAGTTCTAACTAGTAGTAGTAACTAGCATTAACTCATGGAAGGATATTTTCATCTTTTTATCTAACACAAGTGTTTGAAGTTTTTCAACACATAAGTTATTAAACTACAAAAATTACCCTTACCCGTAAGAACTATATTTTTAAGTCCATCTTTTGTTCATGATTATCAAGATATTAAACATTAAATTTAAAAATTAGAACTAAAAGATGCTCAAGTAATTAGGAATAAATATTACTCCATATATCAATTTAGGGATTCTTGTTAGCTAACCTTTGCATCTTTTTTCAAGAATAAATAATGTCAATGAAATGAGTATCAAGGTATACTCCATCGGTTAGAAATATTGTTCTAGCTTTCCTTTTTGAAAATAGAGGAAAGTTTTTAATGATAATAATCCAACAAAGCATCTTGGCCGAGACGTGTCTCTTCATTAATGACTGGAACGAATTTCGGTTTATGACATTTATGTATCGGTTTAAGACACTTTTGTCTCAATTAAGGCTATAAATTAAATCTATCGGTTTATGCCATCATCTACAATGGTACAACCTCCTTCCCCAATGTAGAGGGTTTTATTAATGGATTTAATCAAAGACGACACAATTCTCGCTTTTGCTTGAGTACTTCTTCCTCCACATTGTTGGTTTATTGCTTCAAGATTTTTTTTATCAATAAGTGAGAGATATCAAGGTAAAATTCGCAAATTTCAATAATGATCCTCTCCGAATACCGGAATTTGGCGACTGTGGTTGGTGGTCTCAGCCAATACTTTACGTAAGTCAAATAATGATACTTACAACGGTTTTATCATATAGAAGTAAAAATCTAAAACTTGCTAATAACATCTTTGCTCAATCTACTCCCGTACCATTACACAATTTGGATCATGTTGACTACAAACATTTTCCTAATAGAGATCTACACAGCTAGATTATGTCTCCATATCTTTAATTAGGTGCACTTATAAACACTCAAACACAAGACTAATCTATCTAAAAACGATGGAATTCACATAACGTAAGAGAATCACTAAAACACAAGAATTATCAATCTAGAAACCAATGAAATAAATAAAAATCGAAGTTTACGATTCGATACCATTAATTAAAAAAATCAAGAGTACGTTCGGCACAAATTTTGAAGTTTTTTCCAAAATTATTTTACAGTTCGCTTAAATAGTTTTTTGAGGTAGCTTTTGCAAAAAATTAAGATTATTAACTTTTAAGTAGCTTTTGTCAAAAGCTACCATTTTTACATAATATTTACACGTTAAAATTTTATCACCAACTATAATTACCGAACACTTATACTTTAGACAACCAATTTTACAGCTAAAAACTAAAAACTACCTCAAAACTTAAAACTAAAAAGTTATAGCGACCAGACCGACCAACTACTTTTACCGGATAGACCCTAAGAAATGGATTCTCATACCATTTAAAAACAACCATAGTCTACTTTATGTGGAATACCATTGAATGAGGAATGAAAAAGAACGTTAGAAAAGGACAAGCACCACACGTACGTACACCACGCCACAAACTTTGCAAGTTCAGAAAGAGAAAGACACAGTCACACTAACTCACACGCTCACAGACACAGATTTTTCTTCACTTTCTCTTTCGTTTCTGCGTCCTTCCTTTCTTCAGGTTTGTCTTCAATCTTCTTCCCTTAAACCCTAATTTTCCGCATTTTATTTCCCCTCTTTTGATTTTATTTTTACAATCTCCGTCATTCTAATGTATCACTTTAATTCGATCGCTTTGCATCATCACCACCACCTTTCGATCCCATTTCGTGTAATTCACTCAATCTAGATGCGCATCTACTAGATTTTTGAGTTCCAGAAAGTACAATTTCTATTTTTTTTTCCGAGAAATTTTATGGTCTTTTTTACGATTTTTTTTTCGTCGTTGACTTCTGAGATTGTTGTTGCATTGATCTTCATCTTCGATTGTTTGATTATGGTGTAATTGTATGATTATTAATTTCAATTTTTTTTTTTTTTTTTTTTTTACTTTTATGTTGGTTTAATTCTGCAGAAAATATATAGGATTACAAGTATGAGCTTCAGTGGTCCTTCTGCAGGTTCAGGTTAGTTGCTTGGAATTTTTTATCCTCTTTTACTGCACCAATTTGTGGTTAAGTTTTTGAATTTTCGCAGTTAATTGTTGGAAAACGTGAATTTTCTACTTTAGCAGCAGAACTTAATGAAGCAGACTGCTGTGATGATATCTTTAGATATGAAGACATCTATGAGTGGGTGTTGTGCTCATTTTATAAAAACTACTTTTTTTGTCGAAAGTTTACGAATTTTTGGGAATGATGAGATATAAGGACACACATATATTTATTATGCATGTTTAACTCCTTTATTGGTATTGCCAATGCAATTTTAATCCTATAGTTAGAATCTTACATTAAGCTTTGGGGACAAACAAGTTTAGCTATTTTTTCCATCTTAATTGAATGGCGGAGGTATACTTTTTGACTAGGTTGCATGGAGAGGGATATGGAAATATAAACTGGGACAAGAATGGAAAATTGGTGTCAAACTTTAGTTGTCCTGTCCCCTGCCCTTTGGGATGTGCCCAACACTTATCCAAGAAGGTTTATAGGAAGCCACCTAAGAGATTCCTTCTCTAATGTGCGGCATACATGCTCTTGAAGATACAAAAATCACACAGGGAGATATAACGTATGTACTATGTTATGCGGACTCTTTGAACTGTGAGATTGAATGCTTATTCGACATTGTTATGTGAAGGCCCTTTAAGTTGATTATTGTGTTTCAATTTTCAATGAGAACGCCCAAGTACTGTAATTTTATGTCTTTGCTACATGTTGGACATGGGTATTGGGAGCGTCAGAGTAATAAAGCTGGTTTCTTTGTTTCTTGGAATGTCTTTAATTGTGTCTCCATTATCTTTTTGTTTCAACTAGTTGTTTACCAAACGTAGGGAGTATTTGAAGCATCAAGCTTCCTATGACTGAGATGAGAAAGAGTGTTTTTTATACTATTAGACGAACCTATTATCTTTTCACCTAGATTAGCAAAGTAAATGTAGTCGTCTACTGATTGTTTGGTTAGTTCCATTTATAGGTGGTAATGCTGCAAAAAAGGCTTTCGAATTTGGACGGACTTATGTGGTTAGGCCCAAAGGCAAGCACCAGGCTACTGTAGTGTGGCTACATGGCCTTGGTGATAATGGTGGAAGGTACTTTTTCTGGATATAAATGCTATCTTATTGTTCATAGCGATTGTTGAATTTTAGTTTTTATATGTTTTCGCACTTCTCTTATGTTCCTTGTCTTGATTCCTCTATTGCCTAGACTTGCTTCCACTCAATTTTTTGCTTTCACCTATTTTGATCTGCTAAAAAAAGTTTTAAGAACTAACAGCAGTATATGGTGCCATGTTTCCTCTCTTTTCTTTTTGGCGGGTGTGGCTTGGTTATCATATTGGGTGTTTGGTTGTGTGGATTCGTTTAATGTTCTAGATGATGAATCTTTGTCTAACTTTGTTATTTTTGTGGGGTGGCTTGGTTATCATATTGGGTGCTTGGTTTTGTAGGTTCGTTTAATGTTCTAGATGATGAATCTTTGTCTAACTTTGTTATGTGTGTCTTTTGGCAGCTGGTCACAAATTCTGGAGACTCTTTCTCTGCCTAATGTGAGAATTACAAATCGAACATATTTTATGTTTACTTATGCTTTGCTCGTATCTTGATTGGTCTCTTTTTGTGGTAAATGTTTGTATTGCAGATTAAATGGATCTGTCCAACTGCTCCTTCACGACCAATTAGTTTGTTTGGTGGCTTTCCGTCTACAGCTTGTGAGTTTAATAACCCTGATCTTACTGTTACACAGTGTTTTTCCCATGTGCAATAGCCTCTCAGTGAGTGTTCTGAAATACCAGGAAGGATTATTTGTTTGGAAGGGTTAAATTCTTGAGAAACAGCTTCAATATGGAGCAGGATATGCGTACTTCATTTATTCATTTACATCTGTAGCGTTTCTGATATCCTCATGGGGTGGGAATTATATCTTTGCGCATATGCTGTATGCACTTGTAGCTATGAATGGTGCTTTGTACGTTATACTACCTTCCATTAAAACTGAAATTATTGGAGTGTACATATTAATGTAATAGTGTATAGTTCTATAATCATTGCATTATAGTGCAGTGGTGCTTATAAGATCGGGGAGGAGGGGGTGGGGTGGGAAATTTATGGATGCTTGTGCCAAGTATGTAGACTAATTACTATGTACTGTGCTTTTAGTGTATGAATGCAACATGCTTAGATGGTTATGGAATTTCACAGTTAATAATTTTTTTTGATCAGGTGCATTAATCTGTTAATAAATCACTGATTACTGTTGAGCGCTTGTTGCTAGCTCAGAGAAACTGATTTTCACATTTGTTACCTTTAATTATGTAATGCATAAATCTCTTTTAATGTAATGAAGTCATGCACAAAGTTAATATGCTATCATTGGAACTATCACTTTTTAAGTATCTGAAGTGTGTCTGTTTTTAGTTAATATTTGGACCTTTTGTACTCCAGTTTGCTGTGCATTGTGCACTATGTGCAGTGAGTTGCACAATGTCTTAACCTTGTCTAGTAGCGCAATGGATTCTATGCATATGCTTGCATGACCAGTTTAGCAAATGGTTTTTAATGCATTCTGTCTATGTGTCAATTGGTAATAGATTGCTAATTAGCTGTTATGGACCACAGCTGACCTTTTGCAGTTTTGCAATGCTGACATAATCGGTTGCAATGCGAATTAAACCAGGGTTTGATGTTCAAGACTTATCTGAAGATGCTCCAGATGATCAGGAGGGACTGGATGCTACAGCAGCGCATGTGGTGAATTTGTTGTCTACTGAACCTACTGACAGTAAGTTTCTCTCTCTTGCTTTGTGTCCTTGCTGACATTATTTGGGTGCTTATCTCTGCCATATAGAGTTATAAGGGATGTCTATTAATATTCAGATATCATATTTTTGGGAGCCTGTACTTCTACATTCCTAATTTTCACCCAAATTTCTTTTATCTTGACTATGCGAATGGCTAAATTGAACCCTTTACCACAATTGCTTTTTAAGAATCCAAAGAGCCATCTGTGTGACTGTAGATTTGATCAATCAACCTGGCCAATCGTAGGTGAGATCAATGAGCCCACTGCTGAATTATCCAATGATTACTTGACATCAATAAGCCTTGTACGGAGTATGGACACACCTCTCTAGTTCTCTATGCTGTCTGGTTGACCAGATATGGCGGTGCGTCAAATGTTGTAGGAGAAATGAAACAACATTATGATACAACGAGCACCACTTGGTACAGATTCTTTTATTGATTCCTGAGGTTTTGAGATGTCTAGATATACTGGTCCTCAACTCTAACCAGGTTTGGCTAATACATCTTTTTCCACTAAAGGAAATGATAAAAGTGGTGTTGGGCGAGAAAATGATGGATGAAAGACACCTATTAGAGCATCATAGATCATAATTTATGCAGCTGGCTAGAGGTGGTGAAGAGAGTAAGGAATGGATTTAGGTGAGACTTGAGCAAAGAATAGAATTTGGTGACTAAACCTTAGTAGCTGGATTTCTTTTGTTTCTTCTAATCCATCTATTCTTTTACCTAATCGCTCATTTGATACCCTCTCCTGAAAATTGTTTCTATGTTTATTTTAGTCTTGCCAACTGTTTCTAGTCTTTCATTTTCTAAAGCTAATAGCTGAACTGTATCCAGTCCTGTAGCTCTTCAGTTGCGACGATTTTACATCAGTTTTCGTGACTTATAAACTCTGTGATGGAGCTGCGGTCCTTTGGCCATTTTCTGCACTTTTTTTTTTTTTTTTTTATCAGCCACCAAGTGGAGAAAGGAAGAAGCTTTGCCTACTCACTAGATCGAGCATGATAAAAGGAAAAATTGGTGAACATATTGCTGTACACTTTCCTCTATGCCATCTTTGAGGTCCTTTTTTCTGTGATTGATAGAGAGCAGGCAATGATCTTACCTTGCTCTTTTTTCAATGCTCTTCTGCTATAAGAGATTTCTTCTTAAACATACTTCACTTATTTATTAGGTTCACATTTGTGGTCCTTTTACTACCCTGAATTGAATTTAGTAATTTGTTGACATTTGTCTAATAAGGGATGAATTATTATGTAAAATTACAATCATTGACCGATTAACCAATTAGATAGTAGAAACCAAACTAGACTTGTCAGATTGCCAATGTATATCAAGTGGCATCTGGTGTGAATTTTATGAATAGCTCTGAATTGAAGATGGATTGAGAAAATCAAGTATAAGGAGGTTATAATTTTCTCAGACATTCTACAATAGTATGCCAACATTATTTTTGACAGAGACAGAGTATCTTTTTTTTCTTCAGTTTTTGCTTGATGTTATCTTTAACTGCTCTCGCATATTCTAAACCCCCCCCAAACCGGTCTCTCCCCAAAAAACCCTGCTTTCATTTAAATATTTCTCAAATGCCTTTTGTATCATCATTTTGTTGTTTTGATGTATTGAAATGCCTATATATCCTTGTTACTTGTGAGATGATGTAATAAAGCTGCTTTTGTTAAGAATGAGCATGAGTTGTTGAACTGTAGTTTTAACATGTCTGTTGCTCTACAATGCAGTTAAGCTTGGTGTCGCTGGGTTCAGTATGGGTGCGGCTGTTGCCCTTCATACTGCAATATGCCATGTTTCTGGAAAATATGCTAACGACAAGGAGTTCCCAGTCAAATTGAGTGCTGTTGTTGGGCTAAGTGGCTGGCTTCCTTGTGCTAAGTTTGGCTCCTTTCCTTTACACATATCACCTGTTACTGTCATCCTTTTAGGAATATTCTCACTTCATGCTAACCCTCTTTTGGGAATTTTTTCAGGAGCTTAAGCAACAAGCTAGCTGCTAATGAGGCTACAAATCGTGCTGCATCCTTACCCATATTGCTTTGTCATGGAAAAGGTACATAAGTAGTACTAAATGCTTTTAGGCTCTTTTGAGCACTCTTAGTTGCAAGGAAATGGTAAAGGAACTCAGGTCTATCAAGATTATTATCCGTTTGATTGGACATAATATTCTCAATAGCAAATAATGTTTGGAGTTTGGACACAAAACATTAGGGGAGACCACAATTATAGATTAGTTTTCCTTTGTTTGGTTCCTTGCAAGATAAGTTACAGAGGAGAGGAAATAGGGAAATGGATGGGAGGAGAGAAAGAGAAGGGAAATTAGGAATAGGGAGGAAAATGTGGCATCTCTTTGTATGGAAATTACTGCAAAATGTCTCTGTTCTTGGGAGAACTATTTTTCATCCTTTCCCTTATACCCTGGAAAAAAATGTTTTCCTCCCAACCAGATACATTTTGAATCATATGGTGATTAAAAGTTTAAAACACTTACACATCAACTAACTCCACTAGTAAAGATTATAAACGCAAAGTATTTTGTAATTGCAGTTGACGATGTTGTTCAATACAAGTTTGGAGAGAAGTCTTCACGAGTGCTCAATTCCAGTGGGTTCGGTGATGTCACATTCAAATCCTATGCTGGGTAAGGATATTATTATTTGCATTTTTCATAACTTTTTAATCTATTGTGGCCAATATTTAGCATGTTGAAACTGTACCGTTTATTGATTTGCAGGCTTGGCCACTACACTCATCCTGAAGAGATACAGGATATCTGTAGTTGGCTCAAAACAAAATTGAATCTTGATGCTTAATAACCACTTGCATGCCCAGCACAGTGGGCATGGAAAACTGATAAAAGAGCAGGGGGAATTCATTTATAAGATTTAGGTTACTCTTTTATGGTGGAGATTATATATCTTAGTTTCATATGTTGTTAGTTCGTATCTGGATTCGACGATGATGTTGAACTAACCATATTTGCACTTTCAATTGCCAGGTTAACTGGTATTTTGATGATGCATTTTTTATTGGTTAGAGAAAAAGTTGTGAAGGTTCTCAATTGTTTAATGAAATGTAATTGTTTGTGCTTTGGGGTAGATGGTGATTCGTGGCTATCATAACGAGCTTTATAGCTTCATTTAATATCTTAAATTAGCATTTTTACTTGATATTAACTGGTCTAAAATCTAAATTATCATCCTTTATTAATACTTCGTGATAAGGTGGTTACCGTTTTTGTTTGAGGGGTAGTTACATACTAGCTGTTGTGAAGGGGGCTGGAGCACTGGTCCAGGATTATGCAATAAGCCAATAATGGCTCGTTTGTAGACCGCTGATAATGTACTATTAGCATGATTTAGCCAGGTTATCATAGCATATGGTAACTATGCTTTTAAGGGGAGAGGTTTTCAGTACGAAGTTTTCATAAAAATGTCACTTGATGAGATAAAAACCTTTGCAAATATATATGTTGAATGTTTGTTTTGCGTGATTGTTATATTCTTTTTCAAACTGTTGATTGGGCAATAATCAGTTATTTTACCATCATTTAATTGGAGCTTTCAATGTTTTTACCCACTTATTCCCTGAGTGGATGTGCATCGTTTACCTATCCCCGTCAACATGAGAGAGTGGACAAAATTGAATGATATCATTGAACATGGTAAAAAAGTCCCAAGTATTAGTGCAAATTGCAAATGCTAACCGGTGAAATTGGGCCAAATTTTATTACAGAAGTCGAATTTGACCGGTTACTAGTATTTTGAGATGGAGGCAGCATTTCATAGGCATGAAAATATTAGAGTTGTAGTCAATTTGAGGAGATGGTTTCATTCCAATGTTCATTCCCATATTTGTTCATCTCCAAAGATCTTTTTAGAATTGGTATTTGAATGGCAATGATATGTTTAGGGAAGATGTTCCATCACACCATAGACAAGAGAAAGCTAACATAATTTTCATTAAAAAAATCTAACATAAATTCATGATCATTACCACTATTTATTACCCAGTTGATGCTTAACTAGTTCGCTTAGCAACAATATTCAAGAGTATTTCTTCAAATTAGGTCAAGATTTGGAAATCATGGGCAAAGAACAAACAAGGGATTGAATTCATCATGCATCACAACTCACAAGAGGGCAGAAAGTTCAGAAGGCCCTCGGAGCAATATATTACAATTACACCATCTGTTGCCCAGCCTCAGTTTTTGGCAAAGCACTAACAATTAGAAATTAGCAACCACAATGATACAATTCACTAATTCCAATAAGAAGATAAGAGGCCAAAATATACAAAAAGAAGAGGATGATAACTTCAGGAAACAACGAAAATGGAGGGCCTACATGAGCTCCTCAAATAGAGGACTCTGCACTAGCAAGATCGAGAAGCCGCCTTCTAATAAGAAGCTGACTGAACTATTTCACCTATGTTCTTCTACTTCCCTAATAAAGGCAACATCAGCACATCCGGGTTTTGGTGATAGCAGCAGAACCTTATCTTGATCAGTATCTTCACTTTCAGTGTGTTCATGAGGACTGTCTACTGAGGACGACTCCGTTCCATCTTCTAAGCCCACAAAAACAACCCGTAGGTTCAAAATAATGGAAAAATAATGGCGGTCAAATTAATGAAGAAAGAATGTTTCTGTAAACTATAGTACTTACCTAAGCAATCATGGTACTCAGGCAACTGTTTAACAGTTGTTACTTGCAGGCTTTCAGGAAGCAGGCAGCTACATACGGAACCTAAAACCACCCAAATTGCATTTTATAGATCAAGCTCATTCTGAATACGACAGTGTTGCAATAATACTAGTAACATGTTTCTAAGCTAGAAGAGTTGTCACAAGCAGTTTCCTTTCGTATTAAAATTCTCAAGCCTGGAAAAACTCCTCAGCACCAAAGTTGCAATTACTTAACCCCTTAAGGGTATGAAATCTATGTTTGGAACCATCAACTGATGGTCACGTCTCAATAGTCATTCATGTTGTTGCAGCAACAAAATGGATATATCAGAAAAAGAAACCAAAATTTCAGCTTGTAAGTCTATGAAGCAGCCAAGTATTTACATTTTACTAGTCATATATCTCATTCCTTATTTGCTAGCCACTATTTGAAAAATAATTTAAAGTTGGAACAACTAAACAACGCATGTCCAACATGCTCGAAATCAATCAAATATCACAAATTTGTGATTCTGGAGAATGCAATAAGAGAAATCAAAAACAAAAACAATCCGGTATAAAGAAACCTATATTTAAACATAGGAAACATGCATATGTAACCTTTCAGTAGCTACATGAGGACTTTTCAACTCGAGTTGCTATATCTCAATATAAGGAAGCAAAACCAAATCTAAAAAAAGGAAGTTCAAGGAACAGTGGCATACCAGCTCGGGCAAGACGGTTGACCCATCCAGGGATTCTTTTGCCAGTCAATCTAGAGGCAATGTCATCTGTGAAATGGTTGCAGTTTTTGGTGATGAGATGATAAGTATCTCCATGATACTCAGAGGCGACTCTCTCAATGAAAGAACGGAACTCTGGTTGGGACATACTTGTCCGACCTAGTGAGATAGAAGATCTGTAAATAAAACCTGGACAGCCCCTTGGTTCCACTTCAAAAACCCCGCTAGCTGGGAAATCATGGGCTCCAAATCCGTACTCCATGCCATGGACTGTTTGCATGAAGCGCACACATGAGGTTTATTTAAGAGGAAGTGAAAGGAAAGTATAAGTCAATGTCTTAAAAACATAGAGTGCACTAAGGTAATACGAGTGCTGTATCTTAGGCATGAAGCAATAGAGTAGAGACAAAGGTGTTTGCCGAGGCCATGTAAGTTACAAACTTCCAAATTTAAAACCAAAGAAGTTTTCATATAAAGAAAATTAACCCATATCATCACCTACAGCTACAAATACTGCTAATTTAACCATATCAATACTTCGCCACTAAAAACATTTGCTAAGGTTGACAAAACACATTTATTAAGAAATCTAGTTAAAACAAGAAATAGGATAATTCTGTCCCTTACTTTGGAAATCTAAACCTATATGAACACATTATATCCAATGATTATGAATTGTGTTGTAGGAAATCACACTAATTCTAGAAATGCAGGGAATTTGCAACATTTAGGCACATCACAAAAAGTATTTAAAAGGAAATATTATGTACTTGGGAGTATAAATTCTTATGAATATAAAAGAAACACTTGGGCACATCACATCTATTCAATTAAACTACTCAGAGGTGCAGTAATATAAGTAGGCATCTAAAAGGTTCATCATTGGTGTCTCAGGAGCCTAAAATGCCCTAAGGTGCATCAACTGTGCCACAGCAAAAATTAATTTTCCCAGATCCATCAAGGCCACCCCGTTCCCCTAGTTCTGAACTGCCCTCAACGACACCTTTCATATACATACTGGTTTGTAAATCAACCAGAACCAGGAACATCAGTGTCCAAGACAAAATCATCTTTCTGTGAATTGATACAATACCATTTAACTTGAAGAATACGATATAAAATTAATTTATGGCATTTCATTTGTCAGAAAGCTTCTGATTTGGAGGTCGCCAATAAATTTATGAAGAAATATCTACTTCATTGATTCCCCCAACTATCTTGCACCCTCCATATCGTATACATCTGTGACATATTATGCTAGGAAAAACTTTTCCCACCTCAAAAGATTGCATATTAAGGGAAGTGCTTATCATTCATAACTTCAGAGTCTTAGAGAACTTTCTTCCTTTTTGGGCCCAGCCTCCCAGGGGAGCACAAAAAGATCTGAAGAGGTGGCTTAGACAAGGATAATCATTCTAGATTTGGCTGGGGCATTATAATTGTAAGCAATGCAAACTTGGGGTGTCTTGTTTGCATCATGATTCGGTCTAAGATACTATTATACTATGGCCCAATCAGGAGGCTTCAGCAATTCATATCCATCAATGTACCAACAACAAAGCCAAGATGTGGGAACAATAAAGCAAGTAAGAGCAATTAGTATGTAATCAGATAATCTAGATCCCATGAAATCTTACTTGAAGCCTCATATTCTGAGACAAGATCAACTCCAGATATACCAGCCTTTACAATCACAACAATGCTTTCCTCTCCCCCCCAAAAACAACCCCCCAAAAAATGAAAGAAGAAACTCCTGAACATGTGAAGGAAGAAAGAGATTAAGCAAATCTTGATCTAAGATTGAAGGCAACAATATAGTGAAACACTCCTAAGAGATTATCAGTTCCCACTAAATTCTGAAACCTAGAGCACATTCCTCGTTCATATCGATACCTTGTCTTTATCTTTGTCTTTTTCCTTTTTTGTAAATAATTACGGATATGGTGAGAAGGACCCTACTCAACTATACCTCTCAAGGGACAACTTTATCAAGATTTGTAGGCCAAGCATTTGGGAGTTGGGTAGGGGGACAAGGAAAATTACCTAGAGACTACACCAAGTTACCTTGCTGATCGTAGTGCATTTCCCAAGAGACTTATGCCAAGGTTGCCAACTTATGACTCCACATGTCATCACAGAAAATGTCAGATGTGCTCTCAGCGAGGCTGCTACAAATTTCATAGTGTTGCAAAATTGTTCTTGAAAGTTGAAACTTTATATTGACAACATCTCAGAAATTCACTGATCATTTCAAACAAAGGCTATATATGTGTTCGCAAGAGTTAAGTATTCAAAAAATTGTGTTTACTATGCAGGGACTCATTCCACATCTAGCATAGCTGTTTCAGCTATATGAGCAACTTGACATTTGAACTTGATTACAAGCATAGAGTGCTTTATTGTAATGTTAGAAGTAAGCCCGACAAGGAGGTTGGGACACAGAAGATCCAGGTGACATGGGTTGGCATATCTGGGAGCAAGTGAAAAGGCCAAAGGGCATTGAGACGCGTTTGTCAAAATGCAACATGTCCATAGCATGTTTTTAACGTTATGAGTCTCAGTGTACAGAGTCTGTTTGGTCTAACAGAAGTCTTGGTGTATAGAGTCTGTTTGGTCTAACTTCTGATTCTTGTCTACTGCCTAGAACTGGATGTTGTCAGGATTTGCTCTTGGAAGTGATATAAGTTGCATGATTACGTGAAGATCTTGGCTTCTATTTTTCTCTTGGACGGTATTCGTCACTACATATCTAATTGAAAAGACTACTATTAGATCCACTTTCTTAATTGTCAAGAACGTGTACATAGGAAATAGATTATACACTAGATACCACTAGAAAAGTAGATAAAGGACTGCTTTCTCCTGGATAGTATCCTGACAAGATTGAACTGGGACTAGAAAAGGAAGGTTGAGGTAATTAATAGGAGGTTATAATTCATTCTGGGTTTGTTACACTTAAATCCGAAGCTTAAACATGGATTTAGGGAAACACTCGCAGAATTAGATTTTCATATTTGTTTATAAATAACTCTTCGGATTAACCGCATAGCTAAACATTTGTGTCACAAATAAAAAGCAAATACTTTGCATGTTATCATATCGTGGAAGCTCATAATGGTTAGAAATAATCAGCCTATTCAAAACTTTCCTTTTCTAGTCCGTTCATAAAGCATCCTTTTGTTCTTCCATATTCCTTATTTTTTCACCTCAGTGCAAGATCACCTGCTCCACCATATGAACTTGCAACAGGAATATGACAGAAATGCATGACTTCGACTCTCCTTCCTCTCCTCCATCCCTCAATGTACATATATCATCAAAATTTCCCGTCAGAGCTTTTCACAAAACAGATCCACATAAAAGCACAAAGTTGAAAATTGATCTCTGAGTCAGAGAAAAAATTTCAGCCAAAATCTCCATTGAATATGCTACTATCACCATAAGAATCCTACGTGTAAAACTTTTGGACCACAGCCACTGTTGTGTAAAAATTCATGGTCCTAATGTGCATAACGAGTGGTTCCAATATGTATATACTCATTAGAAATTTAGACTTAGCTTATCACACTCCGCAAGGATGAGCGCCGCATATGGTGTGAAATACAAATCGCTGTTATATAACGGAACACCCACTCTTAAATCATACAAAGTGGCCGTTCAATAACAGAACAGCCAAGTTTTTGTTTCCTGATAATGAGTATAAAAACTGGGAGCACTCATCCTTGCAGAGTGTGATAGGCTAAGTCTAATGTTAATTAATGCCATAACTTTTTTAGAAAAACCACGATCCTTTTATTTAATATACTATATATGTGAAGTGTACACCTTAACATTAAAAAATTGTTGGCCCAGTATCCCTTTCAAATTCACTAAATCGGCTCCTAACCCTAACTTGAATTGATGGTAATCCACATTTCTTACCAATGTATCTAATACAAAATTCACTCATTTATATGCAAATTCTGGTAACTACTGGCCTACAATCATCCCAACTGATGATCCAAAGATAAGCATCATAAAGACATAGCTCTTCTGTCCTCATTGTGTCAGCAACTTCAAATGAGCCTATCAAATGGTACCTCCACTATATTACCAACATTAGGTTATTATAGTCAAACATCATGCAACATAATCTTTTGATGACTATCTTTATCACTCCAGAATGTTTCAGTTTGGCTCCGACTTGTTATCTGAACATACAAAAAAAAAGTACCTGACCGATATGACTATTATAGGAAATCTACTCACTAGTAGGGCAAGCTCTGCCATCACATTCATGGTATCTCTTCGCTACATGGTTCGAGATCGAGCTTCACCCTTCAAGAAATAGTGAATGTTCTTACCAATACACAAATCTACAACTCCCCAACAGGCTATAGAATACTAATTCTCTTCCACAGTTCAACTATAAAACCAATGTGACAACATAACAAGGAAACTCAAACAACTGCAACACCAATTTAACCAAAAACCAAATCAACTCCCCTCCCAAGCAACATAATCACCATCATATTGTCAAATTAGAGACAAAATCACAATACTAAATATCATAATAAATAACACCCAGATCAAGAAAATACAAAAATCAATACAAAAACAAGAATAAAAAACCAAATGAATCAAAAAATATGTCAAATAATAGCCAAAAAGGAAAAGAAATAACCTTCAATGCCAGAATGAAAAATTCCAAAACCGAACCAATAGGTGTAATGATTAAGAGGGGTAAGATCATACACATTTAACACCACCTGGGTTTCAATTACTCCATTATTTTTACCCGTTCTTGATTCTTCATTACCCATATTTGAGTTTTTCCCCCTTTATTTTTTTAACAAACCCCCCTTTTTTTTACTTTTTTTCCCTCCTTTCTTTTAATAAAATCTCCTAAATAAAATTCCTCAAAAATTCAATGAATCTTCTCCAAGAATAAAACTTTGAATTTTGGGAATGTAAATTCTACAATTCTCCGACAACCCAGTAACAATACAGAGCTCCTGAGATCAGCCAGCCCTGCAGATGGGTGTGGAGGAGAGAGAAAGAGAAAGCAGAAAGGAGAGAAATTGTTCCAAATTCCAAATATAATAAGATTGAAATAAAAAAGAAAGGAGAAGAAGAAGAAATAAACAGTTTTGGGCGCAAATCTTGAAGGAATGCTTGAACGTGCCTGGGCCTTGGACTACCAATTTTTTAATTTTGGGACCCAGGCAGAGGCTTCCCAAATGCCAAAAAAAAAACTGATTTTTTTTACATTGGCCTTTTTACCTGTACACATTTGACAATAGATTGCTCATCTTGTGCCATAATCTTTAGGGTAAGACTCTAAAATATTTTTAGACCAATTAGTCTGTGTAATGTGATATATATAATAATTTCTAAGGTTATTACGAATAGGTTAAAGCCAATCTTGAAAGACATTATTGGGCCGACGCAAAATGCCTTTGTAGCTGGAAGATTGTTAGCAGATAATTGTCTAATTGCTCATGAGGTAATGATGAGAATCAATCGACAGAAAAGTGGGAAGACGTATTATGCTGCTATGAAAATTGATATGTATAAGGCATATGATAAAGTCAATTGGAATTTTTTGGCATGGTTGCTTAGAAAGATGAATTTCCCGGAAAAGTGCAGGAACTGGATAATGCAATGTGTAACAACAGTGTCGTATGCAATTTTGATAAATGGGGAGCCGACTGAAAAGTTTAGTCCATCTTGTGGCCTTCGACAAGGCGATCCAATGTCACCATATCTCTTTATCCTAGTTATGGAGGTTTTGTCAAGACTGATTAGGCAAGCTGAAGAGTCGGGGATGTTGCAGGGAGTTAAAGTATCACGTTTTGCCCCTTCGATATCGCACTTATTTTTTGCTGATGATTCACTATTGTGTTTTAAAGCTAATATCAGTTCCTGTCATGTGATTCAAGAGATATTGCGAAGGTTTAGTGCAATTTCGGGGGAGGTAATAAATTATAAGAAGTCACTAATTAAGTTTAGTCCTAATACCCCTCCATGTGTTCGGAGTCAATTGCGAGAGGTGGTAGGGACTCCGGTTGCAGAAGAGTTAGGCCGTTATTTGGGGTGTAATGTGGAGATAGATGGGAAGAGCTCTCATAAGTTTTTGGGGTTATTGGATAAGGTTCGTAGGAAAATTGGGAATTGGCAGAATATAGTATTGTCGCATGCTGGTCGTATTTTGTTCATCAATAGTGTATTGGCTACATTAAGTCAGCATGTGATGTCAATTTTTTTACTTCCCAAATATGTGGTGGATAAAATGAATGCTTTATTTGCAACATTTCTATGGACATCATCAACGGGGTCCAATACAATTCATTGGAAGAAACGGGAGTTCGTTGAAATGCCTAAGGGAATGGGAGGATTGGGGGTGAGGAATATATATTGGTTCAATAGGGCTCTATTGGTTAAGCAGGCGAATCGTATTCACACTAACCCAGATCTTTTAGTTGCTCAAGTGTATGCAGCAAAATATGGTGCTTCACCGATAGGGTGTGCTATGAAGGACATAAAGTTATCAGTTGCATCATGGGGTTTCAGAGGTATGGTTACGGCAGTGAAGTGTTGTAAAAAGGGGTTTATTAGGGTGATTGGGAATGGGTCCAGGGTTCATGTTATGAATGATAAATGGGTCAGTGGAAGTGAATTAAGGGTGAAGCAAGGAGTTAATTTACTGAACCAGGGTGTCAGTATGGTTAATGATTTGATGTTGGCTGGAAGGAATAAATGGAATGCCAGTCTTGTGTGGAGATGTTTTGATAAAGACTCGGCTCACAGGATTTTAGCAACCTACATTCCGCAATCAAGTGAGGATGATAGGTATATGTGGGATTCTACATCGATTATGAAAACTCTTAGAACAAAGGAGGTGTATGCATTTCTGATGGAACAAGTGTATGGTGGAAAAGTGCAACTAAGGGAACGTATGTTTTGGAATAAATTCTGGAAGTTGGAGATACCACCTAAGTGGAAATTTTTTTTATGGCGACTGATTCACCAGGCCTTAGCTACATGTGTAAATTTGAATAAAAGAGGTGTAAGGATTAGTAATGTGTGTTATTTGTGTCATGAGATGATAGAGACAGATTCACATCTATTCCGTGACTGTGAAATTAGTAAGCATGTTTGGTATGCCTCCGAGCTAGGTCTTAGGGTGGACCATGATTACATGATTCCAATGGCAGATTGGGTGAGAAATATGTTCAATTATTTCTGGAAAATTGATGGAAAAGATGGGCATCGAAGGTGTGTGCTTGCAGCAATCCTGTGGTCAATCTGGAAATATCGTAATAAAGTGGTGTTCTCTAATCAGAAAGTCGACCCTATGGATATTGTGACAACAGTTGGGAGAGAAGTACAGGGAGCACAGAAAAGAAGGATTTTTAAAATGACGTTGCAGAATACCTCCACTAGCAATATGGAATGGGATATGAATTGTTATAGAAAAGGTGACTGGACAGGAGAAGTGTGTACTGTTCATGTGGGTGCGGTGTGGAAAGCGAGTGGAGGAGACAAGTGGATAGCTGATATTGCCTGGATGGGGCGGGGTGTAAATGTGAGTTTCTATGGGAAAGATCGCATTTTTGCTACGACAGCATTGCAAGCAGAGGGTTATGCTTTTCTCAAAGGATTGCAGGAAGCAGAAACCAGAGGTTGCCAATATATTAGGATGATAACTACTTCAAGTCAGCTGTTTCAGGCTATCAAAGATGGTGCGGAAGTGTGTACTATTGCTGGTGTGTTATTAGATATTCAAGTAATATGTAATAAGTTATTATATTTTGAGTGTTGTAAGATTTCTAGACAACAGGGAAGAGAAGTATTTAGTATGATGCATGTATAAGTAGGAATAAGTTGTAATAGTGTTGGATATTGTATACATATGTTGTAAAAGTAGTAACTTATTGCCGAAAAAAAAAAAAAAAAGACTCTAAAATATTAAATATATAATCCTTCCTTTTTTTTAGTATAAGACACGCATGCTTTATAAGATTTATTTCAACATTAATATTTTTTTTAATATATATCAGATTTATTTGACAAATTTCTTTTATAAATCTGTTTTATTTAAAAAATTTATCAGTATGTATCAAGGATTATAAATGATTAAAGTTTGACTCAAGTATTATGCGTGCTGGTAAAAAATGAGATTAATGAGTAAAAACAATTAATTAGATTTTATCTCCTAAAACTCTTTCCTATTTCTTCTTTTTATACACTTATGTTTGTGCACTAAAATTATTGAAAGTGTATAAGTAAGCATATTTCTTAATTGGTAATAAGTGTAGCAGTTGGTCTTGTAAGAGACCGCCTACTTTTAATTTAAAATTAGGCATGGCTCACGTCCAGTATTAAGAAGAGAACATGCCACCTTTTTTTATATAATGACTAGTTTAATCTATTTAGGGACCAATTTAATCTATTTCGTGACCACTTTAATCTATTCAGTATGGACATTATTTAACCCATTCAGTGACTATTTTAATCCATTTAGTGACTAGTTTAATCCGTTCAGTAAGACTACCAGGTTATTTTTTGAAATTGTCTGTTGTAGTTCGAGAATCATGAAAACAAAGGAAAGAGAAGAAAAGGGATGACTAGGATAGTGTTGGGTTAGAGTGAAATAGAATGGGTTTGTTAGAAAAATTCAGTCTTGGGTTCGTCTAATTTTATGTTAAAATTAGACCGCCTATTCTAATAATTTGTGTAAGTGTAGTTAACTAATTCAAATTCTATCATTATTTTTTTCATACTCACCCAAGCTTATTAGACCTTGAAACTTATATGGATTTGGTCCACACTAAATTAGTGTGGACCTAATGCTAATTCATGTGATTTATGAAAAAAAAGGGGTCACTATATTAAAAAAAAATAGATATAAAAGATGAGTAGATATAGATTGTAAAGTTTGACTATGTGAAAAAAATATTACTATGTCACAAAGTGAAAATTTCATCATAATAAACTAATGTGAGAAAGAGCGACTATATTTAAAAAAAAAAAACAGTCACTATGGTAGATAGTAATTGTATAGCTTAACTTAATATTTTATAAGGTTACTATATGAAAAAAAAGAGTTACTATGTTACATAAGTGGCTTTGGTCCACAATAAGACTAACTCTGATTAACCTTGCTATCACCTTATTTTTTAACATGTTTGGATATGATTAGGCTCGATTAGACCTAATAAGTTAATAGTATGAGCTGCTCGAGTACTGCAAGAATGTTCCGCTCATTCACTGTATTACAAATTCTTGAGTTACCAATATTTCAAGACACTTTATATGGTTAAAACTTTAAAATCTATGAAAATAATATTGCATAGAATGATTCAACTTATGTGCTTTTTCTTTTTGACGATGTAACAGAACTAGAGTTCAATGTCACGATTTCTTAGACCAGTGTAGTCAGCTTATCCTTTAAAGTTGGAAAGAGGGAGAAAGGATAAGGATACCCCACCCAAATAACTTGCAAGTTGCAAGTAGCAGAATTTGAAGTCCTAAACTCCAAGTCATTGATCATCACTAGGTTTTCCTACCAATTCTCCAGTAGTCCAGTCAAACCTTTTGGCGGCTAACAAGATGGCAATTGGCAAGGAAGTCCAAAGTACTGTGTCAACATGAATATAGTATTAAAGTTGACAAAGAATAGGAGAAAAGAATGAAATTACGAGTCCGTCGATGGTGCGCACGAGTGTAGGAATAGGATGGTGCGCACCATCCAAAACGCACCAAAAAACAAACAAAACGCGGAAAACTGAAAACAAAAAAATAACCCAATGAACATTTTCAATATTCCACTGAACAGTTAAAAATTTACCACATGAGAACCTTTTTTGAATAAACAATACGTTAATGCAGTAAACATCTGTTCATCTCCAATGAACATATAAGTAATGACAACATAAATATTTATCATAATGAACATATAAGTAATTTGAAAGAACATTTTGAAGACTTGAATGAACAAACTAACATTTGAATCAACAATATGTTAATGAAGTAAGAAATGAACAATAGTAAATCCCACAAATGTTTATTCCAAAATTGCAAATGTTCATTGAAAATTAGCGTGTGTTCATTAGTCTACAATGTCTATTGGAATAATCTTGATGTTTATTGGTTTACAACGCACATGGGGTGAAAAATTTGAGGAAAGATAAATTGAGGTGGGTCCCACAAATGTTCATTGCAGACCGTTTAAACGCTGCATTTTGAAGCGTGTGCACAGGAAGCACCATACTTCCGTGCGTACCTTCGAATTTTCGTGAAATTACTGCACTAACATAGAAGTAATAGATTCAAGATGATAATTGGTGACTATTTGTTGTACATGCTGCCAATTGGAGGACGATTTGATAATGCATTGGATGGCATCAACTGGATCTTAACAAAGAGCTGCTTGAATATCGAACCCAGTTTGACAGAAGAAGCACAGAAGTTGCCCCAAATCATTGATCTGAAGTCTTGGGTAGGCCTTTGGGTTTCCTCAAATGCCTGAGAAAGGTAACATCATAACAGTAAGATCCATGCTAAACTGCAACAAACAGATTGAGCAACAAAAAATCACAGAACGATCAAAGGTCAAGCTCGAGCTGCAAAGGTCAAGCTCAAAGAGACAGAGTGATCTCTTCTAGTCTTAGGTTTGCTGATATGCAAAGCTTTTCAGCTGTAGGTTGCTGTGGTTTCCATTATTTCAACCCACAACAAACCAAATGAAACCTGGAACAATCTATTGCTTACCATTTACAGTTTGAACAACACAGCAACATTATTTAGGATTCTGAAAAAGAATCCAAAAGCAAACAATATATGCTCATCCCAGTTGTAATTCGAAGGTATTGGTTCTCTCAAGAGAGAACACATTGCTTGGTCTCCAAGTTGTGATCTATCATTAGAATTTAGAGTGAAGCTTATAAATCTTGCAGAGAAACGAAATGTACTCTACCGTACCATTTTAATCTTTCTAGAGGTAAGGTTCACAGTCTCCCCTACGCAACTTTGACCATTTACATCTTTCACTGTGTAAGTAAAAAGCAGTTTTAAAAAGGTGATAGTTTGATAATACACATTAAAATGAAACTCACAATGCCCCAACCCCATGTGATGATGATTTAATCATATATTGGCGATAATATACGGTCAAAGATTTTTAACATTAACTTCCATAAAGGCAAACAAGATAAATGAAATGGGAGAGAGGGAATAATGAGTATCTTTCAGTTCATACTGAGATTGCCTGATTGTTTTGCCAACATGCTTAAGCACTCCATGTCTCCCTCAAAGATTTAGCCTCCAGGAAAAATGAACTTTGGCTGCACAACATGATATCAAAATTAAACTTCAATGGATAATTATAAACAACTAAAATTTAACTGGAAGCTATGTAGTTAGCAGATACTCAAAGATTGAGAACTCAATAAAACAATTACAGCAACTCAAAGAAGTCAACTTTGCAGCTTGCACATTATACTGACATAATTATGCCAAATAGGAAACAAGCTATCCATTTTTTCCATCTCTGCAAGAAATCTAAGAAACAGAGAACCTCCTAGTTTTGGTTACACCCATCGAACAGTTGGAATTTTCTTCTTGCCAAACAGATTGAACTGACACATAGGAACACCCTTCAGCATCTACAGAAAAATATTGGACAACAGATTATAAAGCTAAATAAAACAGCAGATGAAAAGTCAGAAAATTTCCAGAACCATCCAGATTTCGGCACAGTCAAGATTTTGCACAGGCCAAGGAATTCTCTTGTCGCGTCTGGCGCTCCGGACTCATCCCAGTTCTCCAAAAGGAGGCCATGCATGGACAGGCCCCTAAAGAATTTTACTCTTTCCCTTTTTGATTATAAAAGAGTCGGCCAGCCTATCATGCCGGGCTCGTGCTAATTTTTGAAAACAATGTCCATGCACTGATCATAGACCACCACCATGCCTCTCATCCCATCCTGGCCCATGTCCAACTCCAGAACCATCAAGGCTTAAAAAGCGGGTAAGTTATGTACTTTTGATGGGTGCTGGTCAAAGAAACAACACTGACAAAAGCTAGAGAAACATTGACACCTGCCACAAGTATACCAGTAGTAGCCAACTTCTTAAAAGAGAGAAAAAAAAGAGCAGTCATACACATAGCAGTAACAGCTGCAGAAGAAACAGAAGATAGCCACTACACACAAGAGCAGCAACAGTATATAATAGTGAATGCTGCAACTAATTTGGAACTGAAGAAGTATATGTGGAACTAAATAATTCCATTCCCTCTATTAAATACGCCCTAAAAGAATTTTAGACCTTCAATTTAGAACTGTTTAAGCAATAGTGATGCTTCATCTAGGTAGTGATCATGGCACTCACCAAGTGTCACAGACTCACAGTGGTTCAATTTTTACAACTCAGTTTATGGCATACTGATTAAGGATGAGCACACATAGAACAAGGACATAAGGTAGATTTGTCTTGCTATCACGGTAATCAGGACAATACAAATGTTTACATTCGAGTGGTGAACCCTCTCCCAAGGTATTGCTTCTCTACAATTTTCTGAATAAATCCCCTTCTCTTCCTCCTCTATATATAAGGTAGAAGACTTCTTCTCTAATCCACAACCATTATCCTTGAGATGAGTAGATGACCCTCCTAGCCTTTACAGATCCTTAAGACACTACAGTTTGAGCATCTAAATATATGAGAAATTACCATAATAGATTAAAAATTGGCGCAAATAGCACCAACTATTGGTTTGGTACACAAAACAGCACCAACTAAACGAGGTGTGATGCACAACACAAACTTTATGGCAAAGGTGCGCGGATCAAACCCTGTTTAGTTCGTGCTGTTTTGTGTACCAAACCAATAGTTGGTGCTATTCGTGCCAAGTTTTCCTAGATTAAAAAATAATAGCAGCACTTGGATTCTTAAGTCTTAACAAATTTCATAAAGAATGGACCATATACTGCGTATTTACACTTCCATCATTGAATAAGTTCATTGGTATTTAGCTCCTCAATAGTACACCTAGGCTATCATTATACGCCTAGGAAGTCTCTGGGAACAAAGTGCATGTATGAAAGGACGGCTCAATTAAATGTGTGCTATGCAGCATTAGACCGAAAAAATCTCGTTCAATATTTACATTGAGGAAGGATGAATTACCTGTGAGCCAAGTAGAATCAAGATTGCAGTTACAAAAGTTCTTCCCATTTGACTCGCCACTCCCTGGCCATTGTTACATTCGAAGAGAATTACCAGAGCAAGCAGCGTCCTTGTGTTTTTGGAGCTTAAAGATAATTACCTTAGGAAGCAATGAGTATTCGCTTTGATGGAGGTTTTCAGAGATATTGTGGTAGTAGTATTGTTTTTTCGATTCTCTCCCTTCTTTCCCTCCAATAGCCATTAATGTCACACGCATCCTTCTTTCTTATCTCAATTTCATTAACGGTACAGCCGGGTCTGATTTTCCTTCATCAATGTCTTGTTGTTATGGGCATCTCTGAACATAAATGCTTTGTGAAACCATTCACATCATTATAACTCATACTACAAAAAGACGCCAAATGTTAGAGGTATAGAAAAGAATGTTCATCATAGATGTTATGTTCTGTTACATGTAATACCACCTTTTGAGCAGCTCCAATATTTCCTCTACAGGCTCTAAAAGTGTCCACAAATAGGTACAAAAGAAGCATATTGAATGCATTTCATTAAAAAATTGCCTTTAAATTTGTTCTTAAATTGTAGTTTGGGATCAAATACCCTTTCAGCCTCCCATATGGTGCCACATTTAGCATACATGTCTATCAAAGGACTTGGAAGGTGATTATCGCATTCATCAAACTGATTCTTCAGAAGGTATCCATACATCTCTCTTCCTAATCTAACAGCTCCTATTTCTTCACAGGCAGGAAATAGTATCATAAAAGTAACACGGTTTGGTTCAACCCCTTCTTTCAGCATTCTATCAAAGAGATTGAGTGCCTCATGTTCCTGCCTTCTGTTGATGTAACCTGCCATCAATGTGTTCCAAGTAACTGTATTCCTGTTTCTTGCTCTCCAGAAAACTTCTATTGCTGAGTTTATATTGCTACATTTTGCATACATATCAACCAGTGCACTTAAAACAAATATATTTGAGTCAAGTCCTTTCCTGATTATATAAGCATGAAGTTCCTTCCCATGGCGTGATGAACCTAAATCAGCGCAAGCTGCAAGAGCGCCAGTAACAGCGACAGGATTTGGTTGAATTGAATATCGTAATATTTGTGAAAGAAAGCTTCCACTATGAGGCGATTGCATGGCCTGGAAAAATTTCAGAGCTTCATGACTAAGGCCAGATTGCTGATAACCAGATATTAAAATGTTGAATGTGACAACATTTGGTAGCAGACCCATCTCAGACATTTCATACAGCAATTGATATACTTCCTCAGTTGAGTCAGTTCTGCCATCTCTAAAACAGGCAGCAAGCATTGTGTTATAAGTAATAACATCAGGTTTTGGACCATAGTCTTTCATAGATTCAAAAAGTGTAAGAGCTGACACCACAATTCCCTCACTTATGTAAGCAGCGACCATCTCATTGCATATAAAAGTGCTTTTGTGCTTTATCCTGATGAAAATATTTTCGGCATCATCAATCCTTCCGCATTTCCAATACATACCAATTAATGATCCACCAACATGAGGATCCCCATGATTGCCAAGTTTAATAGCATATCCATGAATAGCTTTTCCTAAATCCAGATCCTTCAAGCCAGCACAAGCTGGTAGAATGCTGGCAATTGTCACGACATTAGGTGTTAAGGAAGTCCAAATCATCTTAAAAAATGCATCCAAAGCATCTCTATAAAATTCATTCTGATTGAAGCCTGAGATTATTCCGTTCCAAGTATTCTCCAGTGGCCTCACCCCTTTCCTTTGCATCTCTTCTAGAATTTCCAGAGCCAATTCAATCTCTCCATTCACGGCAAGGCCAGAGACAAGCGCATTCCACGAAATCAAATCGGCTTCCACACCTTCCAACTCCATCCTGCAAAACGAGTCCATCGCCTCTTGTACAAAACCATGAACCATATAAGCTACCATAAGGGCAGTCCAAGAAACCACATCCCTAACATTCATCATGTCGAAAACACTCTTCGACAGCCTCAATACCCCACAATTCGTATACATATCAATAAGAGCATTCCCAACAAACACATCCTCATCAAGCCCCCTCCTCATAGCATACCCATGAACCATTCTACCAATTCTTCCACCTTTCATCACAGAACAAGCTTTCAAAATAGTTGGTATAAGATATCTATCAGGCAACATTCCATCATTTACCATCATCCCAAAAACTGAAAAAAGATCAACCCACTTCTCGGCTCGACAAAACGAGTTAATCAAAGCAGCATGTGAGGATACTGTTCTCTTAGGAATTTCATCAAACAGCTTCTGTGCATCATTCATCAAATCAAAACTCTTTGCATATGCAACCACTAGCATATTTCCTATGGAAGCATCAACCTTTAAAGCACCCACTTTAACAAGTCGTCCATGAATTTGTTTACAAGCGCAAGATTTACTGTAATTCGTGTTAATTTGGTTCAGAAGAGAGAAACATTCAACAAATTCATCTTCCCCAACTTGATGATTGGAATTGGGAAAACCATTATCATGTTGATTTCTCAAGAAAATTTGGTTTTTAGGATGTGGGAAATTTGTAAAACCCAGAATTTGAGGTACTGAAGCATCAGTTTTGAATTTTGGCGCTAAATTGAGCTTACAATGAAGAGAAAAGAGGAAAGAAGTGTTATGAAATGGAGTGAAAGGAAGTAATGACATTGCAAACAAAATTATTGGAAAAGATTAGAAGAGAAAAAGTGTGGAAATTGAGAGTTGAGGAAAAAAAAGTTTGGGAATTTTTGACAGATTCAGCTGGGGTTATTGCTCCATAAGAGCATGAGAGGTTGAAAGCATTCGGGAAGTTTTGTTGTGTAATGAACTAATGATATACTTCACTTGCCTCCAAAATCAAATCCATGAAAAAAACTAAATGATAGGGGTTCACGTGGCATGGCTAGACGACTAGACTTGGCAAAAGCGACCCTGACTCGAAACCTCATTTTAGCACGAAAATAAAGATTTAAACTTCAAAGTGAACTCAAAATTATACTATTATATGATTAGAATCAATCCAAAGTAGCTCGGGTCGAAGTAGACTTGACCCTTAATTGACTTAACTTGAAACTAACCCAACCTGAAGTGGCTTATACGTTATTGATATTCACTCAAAATGCAACATGAAATATAATATTTTATTAAAATATCTCTTAATTGTCATACTAGTGACAAATAAGGTCAATCAACATTTGAAGATAAGGTATGCATTTTGATAGAAGTCATATAACTTATTTATTTTTGTAAAAAATAATATAATGTAGCAAACAAGGTTTTTCCTTCGAGGAGAGGTGGTAACTCAGTGGAGTACCATCCCAAACAGAGTTCGAATCTTCATTGCAACAACATGTTGAGGCATTCACTTGTGGTTGCAATGGGCTTTTACGCCTGTTGTCTTCTGGACTGTTTAGTCTTATACCCAACCTCTAAGCTGATATGCCCTATATGCTAGTAGCCTAGCAAAGATTGGTCTTCGGACCAATTATATTTCCTAATCAAAAAATAGATAAAAGTTTTTTCCTTCAAAAATATCTAAAACTAATCTCCTTCATAAGCTCTCAAAAACATATATAGCCTTGATAAACTATCCTCAATAATAAAATAAAATGACCAAATTGACCCTAAGGTCTTGAGATGGTGTTGCTCCTACATAATTCTTTATTCTCATCTCAAGCTTTTATGGGCGATTAAAAACTAAAGCAATGAAAGAATGTACTAAACACACTTGGATATATTCTTGATTCTTAACCACATTGTTTCACTAATCATCAAGATCAAGGTCTCGCTTAAGACAGTCACCGAAGTACATCAAAACAAAGCACATGGCAGTTGGCAAATGACAACTCCTTAAGAAAGATGCAATAATATTGGTTTTATTATTATTGAAAGATAAGTATGCTTCTATATACATATCCCCATCAAATTAGACTGGACAATGGATAAAACTAGTAACAGGAAGTTTCAACCACCAATAAATATAGGGGAAAATAATAACTAGGCAAAAAAGAGAGGAAAACAGGGTTGCAACTGCAAACCATATATAGATTACTATGCATCTCAAATTGGTACATTTTCCAGAAGAAAATTACAACCCCGCTCACTCATATACGATATACCGATAATTCAGCGGATACTAACAAAGAAATTCTTCAATACAGTTCTGGACCAATATGAAAGTGAAGCAATGGAACTTCCCAAAAGATGTACGGATGTCCCTCGAACTGACGGTATCCTCGAATTCCCCCAAATGCCTGACAAAGGTAACGATTTTACACTAAGACATGATACATGCCAATCTGCAACAAAGATACTCAGCAAGAAGAATATGCCCAAAGCCAGTTTTTGAGAGCCATCCAGAGAGAGAATGCACCAATGAAACTCTCAAGTAGGCACTCAAGTTTCCTCATCAGGGGGGTTTTGGCGTCTTCTCACACGGCGGCTCCAAGTGACGGAGGCACCATCAGAGGAATCCTCGACCTCTACAGAAGCAGAGTTTTGTGCAGCCTCAAGATTCTCTCTCTGTAGCCTAGCAGATCTTCTCCTACCACCAGGTCGTGCTCGAGTTCGTGCCCTAGATGTACCGGACCAGCTACTGCTCCTAGGGCTAGATGATGGAGCAAAAACCCGAAGGAAGAAAAATATGGTAAACCAACCACGCTCGTCTGTAGTATTAATGGTATCATCATCTTGATCTTCACCAAAGGAAGATTGGATGGTACTAAGTACATCAGCTATATCCCTTTGCCTCTCAAGTCGTCTCCAATTTCGCTGCCTCTCCGGATCAGCCTCGGAAGGCCTTACTTGGGGGTGGTCTACCCTTGCATGCTTTCTCAGATCAGTGTAGTTGCCAGTAAACTCACAGGTCTCACAGGCACAGCTCCTGATTTTCGCGTTCATAAAATCACGAGCTGACTCTGCAACAACCCACCCACTAATTTGTCCACGACATAGAGGACATACAAGTTTCTGCTGTAGTTTATGCATGCTGGCAATGTCTGCAGCATCAGAACCTTGAGATTTCCCTTCTTCCTGTGAGCTTAGCACTGTTTCTACAGCCACGATGTCTGCCGACTGCTCGGGGGCCTCACCACCTTCTTCTGATGGTATTGCTGTTGGAGCTTCTACAAAAGACTTGCGAAACTGGTCAAGACAATTGGAGTGTCGATAGCTGGTGTCACACATGTAAGGACGGCAACCCTTGTCAGATGCTGAACAAACGAGGAGCACAGCATTGTGAGGATGCTCCATACAAACTGAGCACCTGGCATCCTCCCATTCTTTTAAGTCTTCCTCTGTTGCTGGAGGAAATTTGGCTTTAGATTCACATGTAAAATTTGAGCTGCAAGGGACTGGTGACTTTCTAGACCTCTCAAAAGAAACAGAACGATCTCTTCTTGTCTTCGGCATGTTGATATGCTAAAAAATAAATTCTGAAACCTAGATCACATGGAGAGACCAAATGCAAATGATCAGGTGAGCCCAAGTATAGAACAGCAGTAATTAAAAAAAAGTCTAGTATGAGACTATTCCCACAAAATTTAGTTGTGAGATGGGGGTGAATTTCCATTCTGGGGGCAATTTCTCCCGTTTCTTGGATGGTTAACTTTATGTCACAATGAGTTAGTATAAGACAGTCTCACCAAAGACTTGCTCTAATCAACTCCATAAAACTGCCAAATTACATGATGATCCCAAGTCCCGACATGAGGAAACCATAAATGAGTAAAGCAGACCCATATGTTGCAGAAATATATATATACTACTTATCTTATCTGGTATTACAGGATTGTTCAAGGAAACGGGACCTCAACCATAACTATGATCTCATTGATAAGCATAGCACTCACCAATCCATCAGGGGGAAGGGGAAAAGAAAGGTGAGCTTCATGATGCGTGAATAAAGAGGTCTTGCGAACTAAACTAACCATTTTAGTTCAAACAACATTGCAGATCTAAAGACAAAAGCAATAATACTGGTATGGAATTTATACCTAACATATGCATGATGACAAGAAGATTTAAATTCAGGCAACTATATATCATCCTACTTGTGATTTAACACATCAGTATGATATTTATAGATACATAAAGCTAACTGTTAGCTCCTCTTCCAAACATGTCAACACCATGAATATCCTCATGAAATAGCCCCACAGGGAGCTGGACTCCCCCATTGCATCAGTCAGGAATTGTCAAATCCCCCACAAGAGTGGACCAGAATATCTCATTGTTCACCCGACATCCTTAGCTGATGAGTCATTATACCAATTGGCTGCTGCTGAACCCGCAGCAGCACCATCATCTATATCTCCTACATGACGTCAAATTTCCGGATAGTTCCATTAGCAGGCATTCCAAATTACATTTCTCATGACCTTCTCCTGCGATGCCAATACAACATAGACACAACAATAAACTCCGGCTGAGAATTTGAGCTAAAACATAAACCAGACAACCATTAAACACACCGTTCAGCATGAACTTTTAAATAGAGGAAATGTCTGCATACATCTCAGCTTTTCCAACCCTAATCATGGCATGGTCCATACTAGGTTGTTGCTGTAGCAGTAATCATCCAAAGGTATATCTTCCAGCCGGTTAATTCTTCAAATAATCAAATCCTTGATAATTTTGTTGATTCCTCTTAGCAACATATTATTGTAGAACTCTGCTTCCTTGATAGATAGCACGCCGAAGCCAAAACATACGAGTAAACGCCCCAATGTTCCCAACCTCTACTAAAAATCACAATCATATCCACGAATCACAATCATTTCATTACGCCTCCTCGCTTAATACACTTACCAATTACCATAATGCTTAGCATCTTCAATTGCTTCAATTTCCAGCACAACCAAGCAAGAACAAACCCAAACTAATTCGCCAACGACGAACAACCAAAGAATAAACTAACATTATCAAAGCAAACATATCCACTACAAATAATCTCCACATAAAGAGTAAAGCTTAAACATACATAATAAATGAAGCCAAACAACAATTAGAAAGCAAATTTATCAGTTTAACAACATCTTCATCATACAAATTACTCGTACATTCAAAGCAACAATCAATCAACAGCGGCAGAACACCACCGCCTAAAACCGACAACTATACAAAAAAAAACCCTAATTTAAGATCGATAGAAGACAAAAAAAAATCATTTCCAAACAAAATTACAGAAATCAGCTGAATACGAAAACAGTTAATAAAAGAGGAGTTGGTCCAATTGAAGCTCAGAATTAGGGTTCTTAGAATCAGGAATTATTACCAGATAACTAAAGATGGTTTAATTTGAATCAGCTAGGGTTTTTCGATCGACGATTTGAATTCTTCCAAAAAAATTAGATGAATTTGTTGAAGATTGTTTGATCTGCTACTGGTAGGAGAGAGAGAGAGATGCTTCGTTGCACTGGTTCTACAAACTCTTCTCCGTGAGGAGAGAGAAAGAAGAGAGAGAAAGTGAAAATGGTGTAAGAGAGAGAAAATGGACAAAAGGTGAATGAGTGTAAGCCGTCATATATATAAGCAACTTTTTGTGCTGATGTGGAAATGGGAGGGTTTTTTTTTTTTAACTTTTTTGAATTTGAAAATTTCGGGGAAAATAAGGCATGAGACTATGAGAGTACTTCAACCGCCTACTCTGTTTGATTCAATCAAGTATTTAAATACTTCCAATTTTTCACAAATATTAAGAAGATCATATTTCCTCCGTTCACATTTACTTTCTGCTGTGTAAATGAGACAAAACAACTTGCGAGTAGCTCGAGACTGACTCGGTTAAAACTCGACTCGAGTGAGCTCGACTCGAGATGTTGGCTAGTCGAGTTGATCAACTCGATACTTGGCTCGAAAACTCGTGAGAAGCTCAAATACCCAATTATCTATATAAAATACCTAAATTTGCCATATTTTCTACCGCTTTTAACACGAGACACTTGCAACCTACTCAAAATCTAATCGGTCAAAATTCGACTCGGTCAGAGCTCAGTCAAACGACTCGAGTGAGAGTGAGCTCGACTAAATGCTAACGAGTCGAGTCGAGCTAGCTGAAACTCGAACTCGACTCGAGCTAGCTGAAACTCGAACTCGACTCGTATCATTTACACCCCCTAATTGTTATATTTCATGGACGCAAATACTCTCTCTGTTCCAGAATAGTATGGACACTTTTTTTTTGTGTTTGTTCCAAATTAGTTTGAATACTTTCATTTTTGACATAGTCTCACTATTACTATATTATTTCTTTTACACTCCTTTGGCCCACACTCTACCTTTATCAATAAAAAGTTACCCAACTTTCTCTCTCATCCAATAAAAAAAACCCTAGCAACTCCAATAACATCTACTGTTTTAGTAAAATAACATTTGATAACTGCACTACAACTTATCACCTTAAACTACGTGTCTCAACAAGTACTCATATCTTTCGGGAATGGATATATTAAGTATTTAGAAAAGAAGAAAAGGTGTAGTTGGAGCCTTTTTAGGAAACTAACAAAATATTTGAGAGTTATAGGTAGGAAGATGACAAAAATAAAGATGAATATTGATACTTATTGATGGGTCATGGTTTCCAAATAAAGAAATGTATAGTAAGTAAAAAGCGAAATATACTTATAAAAAACGTAGCAAATCAATAAAAACAGAGGAAGTATATGGTAAAATACTGAATTGATTTAGTAAAGTCTATGTAAAATAAGTTATAATATTGATTTGAAATTAATATTATACAGAGCCACCTAATGATCTAATGTTGTGTTTCTAGTTGCTATTGTTGTAATCTGACTTACACATTATAGCATTGAGTACAACATAATACTTCAAGGAGAACAGGTCCTTTGGAATTAAAGGAGACATCTTAACATTGTGATTCTTCCAAAGTTCTCCGAAACTACTCGTAAAAAAAAAAAAGTTCTCCGAAACTAGATGAGAGTCACACCCCATTCTTAGATTGTCATACATTTTAACATGATACCAGTTTTTAACATTTTACTTTAGTTGATTCCTCACAACATCCAAACCCAACCAAAACGTTGCAGCCAATGCCACATCCATTTTTCCTAGTAATATTTTTCGTTGTATTGACCTATGTTTCTCGCGTTGACTATGTACATGCAGGTGACATGATGTTTTTCCTTCTATTTTTCACTATGAGGAAGTCTAATATGAAAAACCAAGGAAAAATAAGAGCAGAAAAAGAAAAAAAAAATTCAGTATACAAAGAGCAAGTGACCTACACGTACATAGTGAATGCGAAAAGCTTGAGTCAATGCGTTGACTCAAGTTTGTACGTGTTTTTAGAGATAATTATTAATAATGGTAGATGTATCAATCTCAGGGCTTTATGCATTAAGTTTGTACGGTGTTTTTTGTTATATATCCCCAACTTTAGTTTAGTTGGAAAATCGAATTAATAATCCGAATTAAACCCTTTGCGGCAGGCATGCAATTAGTGTTCAACTCCATGCCATATTCCATGCACGGATTATGATAAGCCTTAATTTGTTTGATGGTAGTTGCTTACTTATACCGCCAAGTTTTGTATAGCCCCAGTTATAAACAAAAATAGAGGCAAGATTCACACAGTTCACAGTTGAAATAAAGAAGAATCAAGAACTCAGAGATCATATGCACAAGCCTTTTCTAAAGTTGATCATTTGGTCAATCAACACAGTTTGGTTTAAATCTATTGAAGTATTATATAGCCCGTTGGAGAGCGAGCACACGTTGTCCACGGAAAGCTTCAACAGTGAATTCCCTACATACAGACTGGTGCAAAACACACATTAAACTCTAATGTCAGCCTACTTGAAGCTTAAGTTCTTAAAAGCCATTAAACCACATAATTTGGCACCGGATGGTGAAAGCAGCATCTCAGGCACCTTAATCCTGGTACTGGCATGCTAAGATATTTACAGAACAGAGGAATTATGCTTGTGTTTTTTATGTTATTTGATATTCATCTCGGCTGAAATGGCCCGTAATTCTTTAGCTATATCCGAGAAAGATGGTCTAGACTTGGGATCAGCCGACCAGCACCTCTCCATTAGTGATCTCCATATAGGGTCGCACCAGCTTGGGATTTTAGGGTGCAGAGTTCCTTTGATTTTCCCAGCTGAGAGATGAGAAGAGTACATTGATTCAAGAAATGATGGTAAAGATACAAATACAATGATGAGAAGAATAAGAGTGCAGTTAAGTGCTCCATTTGTTCCTTAAGGGAGCAGCCAAGTATGGCTTAGACGCTCTAACAGGATACTAGCTGTTAATTATGACTTGATGCTACTATGCTAGATATAGATCATTAGCAAAATCTACATCTTTAGCATGATTTTACGTAATAAACCGCTGGAAATTTTGTATGTTAGTTTTGGCAATCAGTTGCAGCATGAAACAAATCATAATTTTTCTCTTCAAAATTCTTCGGTGTGAAATTCATATTCAACATGGCAAAGTAAGAGTAAACAAAGCATACATACCTATTATGTTTCCGGAACGCATGCCTGCATATGGTTCCTCCCCAGTCAAGAGTTCCCACATCACAACTCCGAAGGAGTAAACATCAACCTGTGCAGATAAATCAGGTAACTAACCGAACCAATAAACTACCACATCTTATTTTTCCTCAGGAGAGGCCTACCTTTTCTGTAACAAGGTTGGTATCGTTCTTCAGTAATTCCGGGGCCATCCATGGTATTGTTCCGCGAATGCCTCCAGAAATCATTGTTTTTTGCTTGATTTTCGACAATCCCAAATCTCCAATCTGAGAAAAGACCACAAATCTTAATACTGTAATTTACTGAAGATGACAGGCATAAGGCATCAAAGGTGTTTCTCAAAATTGAAAGCGCTAAGAGGCGTTAACCTTGCACACAGGGCGCTGAGGGTCCCTCATATTCACCAGGAAATTATGAGATTTTAGATCAAAATGGACAATGTTTTTCTCATGCAGGTACTCCATTCCGAATGCTGCATCCATCGCAATAATGAGCCGCTTCCTTCGGTCTATTGTTCTGCATAAGTCAGCCAATGCTAGCTTTCTGAGCAATATGTTTGACATCATGATATCTTTCTAGATTTCCACAAAGTATGATACAGCAATTATGGTTTATTAAGATTTTGTGAAATTCTAAACTGTCACAAAATATCTCAATATCTAATTTAATCACTTTGTGTATTTTTGTCAGAATCAGATTAGCATTACGTGTCAAAGTCGGTCCCAGACACTCAGCTGTAAATTTCCATGATTTTTGGTCAATTTCAAGTACCATATCCACATCGGAGTGTTGGGTGTGGTACTTGAGAAATGAAATGTCCGAGCAACATAGCTAAATATTATTGCATAAATTGTTCATATATAGAGATATGCATCCATCTCCATATCCATCAAACATCAAATATAAAAAGCCACTTGATTTCTAGTTCAATCTAAAATCAGATCAGAGAATCTTTTTGGAGAAGTGGGGTGTTCAGGTGGAGCAAAGTCGGGTGAGGGGAAATGATGTGCTTGATGATTTAGCCTCAAACTATACCTCACAAAACCGTGATTAGCACAGTGTATCTACTAAGTTGTCTTCTTTCTTGTCCAGCTTCCTTCTCGCAGCACTTTACATACATTATGCCAGGAAGTTTGCAAACTAGCTAAATGTAACACATGTCAGGACATGTCAGGACTCGAGTAGTTACACTGACGGCCCGTTTGGTAGTTGGTTATAAATGGTGGTAATGGGAATGAATTTGTGTGTAAATTTGTGAAAAATATCATTGTCCATTCCCATGGTAATGCTAACTTATCCTAAAGTGTTTACTTTTCTTCTATAATTTTCATTCCCATCCAATACCACCTTGTGGGTGGTAATGAGTGGTAATGAAAATTGCTTCCCCTTGGAGACAAAAACACAAGTTTAGGGGTGAGATTGCTTGCCCATAGAGAAAAAATGCATCCCCATGGAGATTTTAAGGGTACTTCCCTAATAACATTACACTTAAATTTCATTCCCATTACTGTAATTTATTAACGACTACCAAACGGGCCGTGAAAGTATTCATTAGAATGTTACCACGTTACAGAACTGTTCATGAAGATTCTCTCTTGCACTAACTTAAGAAAATCTTACTCAAGGTTGTCCATCTCAATTTTCCAGTTAATTCCATCACGATAAACCAAAGCAATGCAAATTTGAGGCTTCATAGAGGTCTTCGTTAGAAAAAATTTCAAGTTCACATGAGCTTCTACTACATGACCTGTACTAATAACATAGACCATTAGAAGATTATTCAATACCTGTCCTTTCGCTGTAGAACTTGCTTAAGGGAGCCATTAACCATGTACTCGTTCACTGTTGCCAAAGTTTCAATAGGTCCATCAGTAACTACTCCATAAAAAGCTACGATGTTTGGATGATGCAGCTGATTAAGCATGTGAGCTTCCTTCCAGAAATCTGCAACCTGCAGATATATTTGAGAGCTTATACTAAACTTGAGAAATCTCAATCCACTACTTCAAAGGCCTTACTGCAAAAAGGAACATGAAACCTAAAGAACAAGTACAAGGGCAAGAAACCTAAGATCAAGTACAAAGAATTGCTGCCTGCATAGTGCATATCCAGCCCTCTACATGTTTTAATTCTGATATATGTAGAGCATTGTAGATAATATATGCATGCAGTAATACTAGAAGGAAGTTTCGGTAATTACCAATCGATCCTCCTGCTTCGCGTCTCCATTAAAGCAACTCAGCTTGATCTTCTTTATGGCAACGTCAGAACCTTTCCATTTTCCATGATAAACGGTCCCATAGTTTCCTGAACCAAGTTCCTTAACATACTCAAGATCAGCATCTGGGATTGTCTGCAACAAAGCAACATGACCTTCAAACTGCTAAACTAGTCTAAACCTTGAAGAAACAAAAAGTTATAACACCTATGAACATCGACATATTAAAAAAAAAGCAGTAGAGGATGACCTGAAGCCCTCGAGCAGATAGATGAGTGTGAAAAGAAGCTAAATCACTGGAAATCCCATCATTCATATTGGCAATTTTTGGGATTTTTCTCGAGCCCACCTGCAAAAGATTAAAAAGACATTAGGACTCCATCTGTTAATTACTCAATGACTCTGTAAGTGATACTACTTCAAGATACCTTATCAACAATGCTAGGGGTTACAGGAGGATCACCCTGCATCTCTTCGTGCAGTGAACAACCTGTTTCCCATTTGGTTATAATGCCGTTGATTGACACCGTAGGGTTGGATGATGAAAGATCTATGGAAGACGCTGTGCCATTTGGTAAAGGATGAGAACCAATAAGGCCATTCACATTGGCTTCATCATGGTTTGGTTCACGCATGATAGTTGTTCCACTACAATAATCATAGATATCCGGATATTTTACACTTAAAGATTCCTTTCTGAGATCAAGAGTTTCAACTGAATCGAGATCAATATATTGAAACACTTCGGATTGCTTAACCGATCCTTCACTGCCCTGTTTACATGTAATTTCCTTGTCGAAATCAATCTCTTTCTTCATCTCAATCGCCTGAGATCTATTTGCACCTTTCAAGGACCTTAATGATGAATTTGAATGGTGAAACTTCATAGCTTGTCCTTGCTTTGAGACCCCTAGACCAGGATTACACTTAGCACCAACCAACATCTTTCCACTCCCATTTTGGCTTGAATGAAACTGACAGCTCCGGATACAACGAGAGACCGGTACCATATGCTTCCCATCAAATTGAAACTCCATAAAATTCCAATCACACAATGCATAACAATTCAAAAAAGACGGCAGGAAATTCTCTCTGTTCAAATTTCGCTCATTATTCGAACAACCATTCAAACCCTCACAACCATCTCCCATTACAGACCCTAAATTTCGATTCTTCTCCTCGAAGAAATTACTACCTCCACAACTCAAAGGGCCTATATTCATCAATTTTCCAACACAACCAAACTTCCTACATAAACTTCCACTATTTCCATCATTCACAGAATTCTTCCCACTACCACTATTCCATGTATTTAAACCTAAATCCATCAAGGGTGTATCAAATCTTTCCAAATTATCACCTAAACTACAATCAATAATTCTTCCAGATTGTTCTCTTTGTCTTGCCATCATTAACTGTTGGCTAATCTGTCGCTTTAAAACCAACTTTCTCAAACGATCATGATTATCATTACTACCAACTTTTCTTCTCCCATTCTTATGATCATGATTAACACTACTACCAACTTTTTTTCTCCCATCCTTATGATCATGATTATAATTATTTCCACTTTTAGTATCACCCATCAAATTCTTAAACCCATTAAAACCCTTTTCACAATTCACCAAATTCTTCCCTAAAACCCTAAACCCACAATCAAAATCTCCACTTTTGCACAAATCCTTAAAAGGGTCATTACAATTACCATTAAAAACAAAAACCCACAACCTAGAAAAGTTCTTACCAAACAGAGTAACCTTCTGATACTCCTCCAACATGCACAAAACGTCGTCGTCGGAAGCAAGAAGAATGAGGGCCGGGTCACCCGAACCCGGTAAGAGGTACTTGAGTTTGAAGTTCGAGTTAGTGAGATGAAATAGTTGAGTGATTATAAAATGGAGAGATGAGAAAGTTAGAGAAGTGGGGTCCACTGAAACTAACCGGGTTTCTCCTCCGGTGTACCGGAGTTTTTCTCCGGGAAAATGGCGATGGAATCCGCCATTAAAGCTGCATACAAGCTTGAGTTTCTTGGTGGGGTGTTCCATGGTGGCAGGGGAGTTGTGGAGAGAGAAAGTGAGAGTTTTTTGTTGTTGATGCTTGTAGTAAAGAGGAGAGAGAAAATCAGGTGGTTTTTATAGGAAAGTTCTGGGAAAATGTGATTCAGTTGTTATCGTTGGTGCCAGATTCCCTGATGCTTTGGGAGTAGAAATGAAGAAAGAGTTTTATGGAACTGAATATGGGAAGAATATTATGGAAGAGAATCACAATGTGTATATAGTTGCAAAATTAGAGTGAAAGAAAAGTTTTAAAATGATTGTGTTTGGTAACACTAGCTAAAAATAAATTAAAACTGATAAGTTAGGGCATGTTCGTTATCAATTTCTGTTTTCAGTTTTTTTGAAAACTAAAAACAAAAATATGAAAATCAGAAAAAGTAGTTTCAAGTTTTCTAGTTGTCAGTTTTCAAAATTGACATGTTTAATATAAGTATAACTATTTTTAAGTTTATTATACTTCTTATATCATATGACTTTTATATTCATAAAACCAAAAACTGTAAACTAACAGTAATGCCGAACGGGTCCTTAGCTAAAACTGATAAGGTGCTAGAATTGATATGGTAGCGATTAGATTCACTATTTGGCAAAATCAGTTGCTTAAGTTGATTAATTATTTTGGCAAAATAAGTTGTTATCAATATTTTTAAAAAAAATTCTAAAATTTCAGTCATCTGATTTTGAAAAGTTAAAAATTTTAGTTTATCAATTTCAGTCATTTTAACCACACATAAAATATGTTAATACCTTATCATTTAAAGTAACTAAAATGCTTCCTTAAACAGATGCCATTAGTAAAAATATACATTTTATCTCTTTCTTTTTTTTTTTTTTTTTTGAGGGGATCTCTTTCTTTTAAAAGACATTGGAAATAAAAAAAATGCTTCATAAGATAGAAGAGTTGAAGAAAGATTATCCTATATATTTCAAAATTATTAACAAAATATTCATATTACTATTAAATTGGAACACATTTTTTCTTTATTCAACTAGAATTTAACCAAGAAAATAATTAAAGTTAACTTTCAAGTCCTTAACGGAACAAGAAAATAGTATAGGTCCTTGACTGTGTATTTCAGGACCTAGTGAGACGCTTAACTCTAACTTTTAGTTGACCTATGATTGTTTATTGTTTAATTTTTAATTTTTAAAACAAATTATGGAATTCAAGAATATTCATCTTAGCCATATCAAACTCTTCTTAAGGCTTTCCCCTCAAAAAAAAAAAAAAACTCTTCTTAAGATTTTGTATTAATTTGTACGGTTTTTTCATCCAGTACCTCCGAGTTTTCAAAAAATTCACCTGGTACCCTCCATGTTTTCAAAATTCACCAGGTACCCCTCAGTTTTATGTAAATACACTGAAATGCCCTTAATGACTAACGGCGTTAATCGCCGTTAGTCTTAACCCTAATTTTAGGAGTGCAGGGGTGGTGGGAGGGTGGGGGAGGGGAGTTAGGTTTAGGTTTAGGGTTTAGGGTTAGGGTTAGGTTTAGGGATTAGGATTAGGGTTAGCATTAGGGGGTTAATTAGGGTTACTGACTAACGGCGGTTAACGTCGTTAGTCATTAAGGGCATTTCAGTGTATTTACATAAAACTGAGGGGTACCTGGTGAATTTTGAAAATATGGAGGGTATCAGGTGAATTTTTTGAAAACTTGTGGGTATTGGGTGAAAAAACCGTTCTTTGTACGTAACTTTTAGTTGACCCATAATTGTTTATTTTTTATTTTTAAATTTTTTAAAATAAATCACGGCATTCAAGAACGTAACATGCACCTTCCAAATTTCTATGGTTTGTGATTTCGCTCAACAAAACTCTCTCTTTTAACCAGACATTAGTTACTACATCCGTTTCTATTTAATAGTTACACTTTCCTTTTTAGACCGTTCCTTTTTAATGGTTATACTCTTGCTTTTTCTATATAAGGTAAAATATCAATCATCATTCCCACTATTAGTCCCCCCATGTCAGTGGCGTATCCAGGAATTACGTGATGGGGGTACGGATAAGATAAAATCAATTAAAACAAAAATACGATGCTAGAGTTAATTTACGGCTAAAACTTCAATTCAAAATACAATGCCAATATCAATTAATGATTCAAATCACAACTAATTTATAACGATGAAAATACATAAGTTTCAAATAAATAAAAATTACAAGGACATCCGACGACCTTTTATAAAAAAATCCCTCTCGATATAAGTGAGTAAACAATCATTCAAAAGTTGATCCCCAATAGTGTTTCACACTTTCCTTTTGTGATTTCCTCCACCTCTCTTTCAAAAAGATTCTAAACTTTTGTTTTTCATCTTCCTGATCTAGTATAAAGTAAACATATTATTAGATATTAATTCAAAAGTCCCTTGTTTTCAAATTACATTTCAGAACATGTAATTCCAAATTCAACTAATTTCAATTCACAACCTCTATTTCAATTTCCAATTTCTAATCTCTAATTTCAATTTAAGTAATCTCAATTTCCATATTTCACAATTGCACAAAATTTAATTTCATTTTTATAATTTCTTATTTCACTTCAAAATATCAATTCACATCTAATGCTACTGTCGACTACGTTTCAAAATATCAAAATATAAATTCACAGAACAAATTGAGAAGTATAAAAATTAACAGAAATAAAAAAATGGGGAAAAAAATACCTCTAATGCAACGGATGAACTTTCTCGCCCAAGCCCAACGCCCCACCCTCCTGCTCTGCAGCTCCGGCAACGGCGGAACGTGACTGCCGACGGACTGGCAAGTGGCAACCAGCACCCAGGAACGGGCAACACGAGTCCGGTGTCCGGCGACCGCCGATAATCAGAAAAGAGAAAGAAATGGAAATAGAGAATAAAGAAAGAAAGAGAGAGGAAAAAGAAAAATAATGTTATGAATAGTACTGACAGAGTGACAGTGTAGAGTAGAGAGCCCAGAGGAGAGAGAAAGAGAAGGAAAAAGGAACAACTCAGAGACGCATGAGTGTGTTCAAGGCTGCTACCTGGGATGGTTGTACTGCTACCAGTGTACCCTCCTTTTTTTTTTGGCTTTTATTTCTTTCAAATTATTTTTGGGGAATGGGGGTACAGCTGTACCCTCTGTACCCCCTGTAAATCCGCCGCTGCCCCATGTGGTCCCACAAAAGTCTCCCACATGCTAAAACTTTCTCTCTCCTATAATTTTTTATTGTTGATTTGTACTTGTTGATACCAACTTTTAACTTTATGCAACTTCTCTGTCATACTTTACCCATTTTGCCTTGGTTCTAATGAAAAGCAAAGTGTAACTATTAAATAGAAACGGATGTAGTATTTAACAGCAGAGTTGAATACTTTTATTAGTTTATTAGTTTTAGTAATTATTTTTAGATGCCAATATAAGAATTAAAATTTGGTACTATTTCGATATTCATTAGCTTGATATATAAGCAAATTTTGCGTGCCTCATGGGTTTGTGAATTGTGAAGAGAAAAGCACTTTGCCAATTTCTATGGTTTGTGATTTTGCTCTCATTTTCTTTCCATTCTTATGTACTAGATGACACCTATGTTAGGCGAATTTTGAAAGGAAACTATGAAAGCGATAGAGTCGAAGAGAATGAGACCTAGAATCTGGAACAAGTTTCTTTCAATGGTCAGATACTTACACTGGCTTTTCCAATATGCATGAATGATTTCCACTTACCTATCTTGTCATGGCTATAGTGTACAAATGTCATTCTCGGCCAGTCATGGCTATAGTATACAAATGTCATTCGTCGTGTTCGTTTCAAGCTGGTTGTGTCGTGCATGCTAGACATAAATCAAGGTCCAATCACAACACAAGCTCGGTGTGCCGTGCGTGAATGCCTAAACATGTATATTGAAGAATATGTCATATTGTGTTTCTCATAAAAAAATATGGATTTGGAATGACCAATGATCCAACATGAACACTATCATGTCGTGTTTGCTTTGTGCCCATGTCGTTGCATGCTTTTTCCATGTTGGGTCGTAACATAGCTCAGGTCAGCCCGACCTAATACCATGTTTAGGCATCCTCTTTTCCTTGCTTCAAATTCACTATTATAATCACTACTGTATCAAATGAAATGATACGACCTCGTGCATGTCCAACTCCCATAGCGTGACAAACAATGTGTTACAAGACCCATGAATGAATTTATTGTAACATACTCCTAGTAACACGGAAATTACTAGTGATTCCAGTTTAGGTCCATGTTATTATGTCATTTTGTATTGCTAACACATAACTTCTAATTTTTTTTATCCATAACCACAATGTGAACATCTTAAACTCAAAGATAGAACTCGCCAAATAAGAAATGAATCGAATGCAAATCTGTACATTTCGCAATTCATGCAAATTAGACTTTAATAACAGGCTATATTTACTTCTTGATCTTTAAATGATACATTCCATTGAAGCTGTACAACAATACAAGTTTCGACTTCCAAGCACGTACGATGCATAGCTGAAAGCTATAGAATTGCGGAAGTTACTAAGAGCATGGGACTCCATTAATTTAAAGCTACCTTGCTAGCACATACACACTGGAAAGCACACAATCCCACTTGCATCACTCACGTTTTTCAGCATTAGTAATATTCTTTCCCCAAACAGTTGAGACACCGTTGTATGCTGAAATGCAAATAAAGCACAATATATCATCATCAATTGATAAAAATGCTAACCCACAAATTCCCACACTGGCACATTCCCATCTAAAATTGCATGATCCTATTGAATGTGTCAATGTGAGCATCATCAAGATGCATATACTTCTTCATATCATGACTCAACTAGCAATTTTTTCATATTTTCGACATGTAAAGAGACGTTTTCGGGTTAAAATGGCGGTTTTTGAAGAAATATACTTGCAATTAGATAACTTTATCCATCTTTGAGATGAGATTCTTATTACTCTTCAAGATCATCTGTTTCTTATTTTGTTTCCCTGAGACAACCTTATTCAAATGGAAATGAAGTGAATAAAGTTTCACATGATGAATAGGGCATAAAAAGTTGGTGCAAAAAGACTTTAAAACTAAAGAATTAAAAATTTTGCAAGTTTCAATTGAGAAAGCAGTAAGAGGAACAATCTAATTAAGGAACCAAGAAGACTAACCAATGACCATCACAAGTGGGACATTGACAAGGGTTGATGTGAATAGGATCATACAAAGGAGACCATTGTATAGTAGCATTCCCTTTGCAAAGTTTGCATATATAGAACCCTTTTCCCCTACAAACTTGGCACGGTTTCGCCAAGCTTTTCTGTAAGACAAACATTCAACAATCTTCAATCACTACAAGAAACAATGAACTATGCAACCGCTAACAATTCAATTGCATAAATCAGAATCAATAGCCACGTCCAGGCTAAATCACTACTCTAGTAATCCCCCTGTCTCAAAATACTTGCTCCTTTTTCTACTTTATCTTTTACTAGTCATATTGTTCTCTCTTTTTATTCTTTGAAGTTAAGTATCACGCTAACATTCACCCACCAATTTTTTTCTATCTACTTTTTCACTCTTATTATAAAAAGTGCGTCAACCCACCGTGGAGCAAGTAATTTGAGACATAGGGGTCTTTTTCTATAACATATAAATATATATATCGTTACATAATAACTCAATTATTAAGAACATTAAGAAATTAAAGGGAAAGGATTATAGTACCCTTTTTGCTTCAGTGGCAAATTGAATGACCTTGATGGTAGAAGAAGCAGCGAGAGAGAGAACGATTAATCCACCCCCAACAGTAGCTCCAGCTTTAATAGCAGCCAGAAATGGTTGGGGAATTCTCATGTTTATTTGGTTTTTCAGTGAGACCTTTTATCAAACACTTTGTAGGCTTCAACTTTTGTACCAACAAAAAAAGCCGTTGGAGAATTGAGCGACAAATAGATTGTGGTTTGGCGGGAGTGAAGGTCTTAGTTAAATGTGACACTTTTAATATTGGAAATTATACATGGGCTGTCCCTGATTTTGGGCCTAAATAATATAAGCTTAATAGTAACACTTGGTAAGGTTTTTGGATATACTCCACATTTATGATTCATACTTTAATGAGGATTCAATCTTGCGGCCTTCATGTTGGAAGGTGAATTTGTTATCACTAATAAGTGTGTCAAGGTAGAGGTGGTAATTGACACGACCTACTAACTTGATCCGAATCTCACACAATATTAGTGGATTTAGGTTAAGATTTACAATCTATTTAAATCAAGCGGGTTAATTTCACACTATCGTTTATGTTGAAATATACCTTGAATTATCTGGCGCTAGGATTCACCAAGCATGGAGGTTCGGTTTAGGTCGACTCTGTTTAGGTTAATTGAAAGGGTACGGTATAAACCTTATAATTAACTTCTGCCTCTATTATTTTATAATATGTACTCTCTCTCCCCTAAACATAAAAACAGTTCTTTCTACTATGTGGACATAGCTAACATCTTGTTAGTGAATGTTGGAACTCATGATGACACTCAAGAAGAAGGGGGGTTGAATTGAGTGGCTAAAACTAATCGATTTTCGCAAAAACACTCTTATGGCACACCGCACAGTGCCGTGCACTATGTTATTCACTCGTAAATTCTCCGATTGATGTTTTTGCTCGAACAAAATTATATCAAACAATAAAACAATGAAATCAAATAATAAGACACAAGAATTTAACGTGGTTCAATCTCACCTCTGAGATCTACGTCCACACAAACTACTCTTTTATTATTTGAATCGTAAAATACCAAACCCTTGATACAATTTGATTCCCCCACTACTAACTCTAGTAGTGCTCCCCAACACTTAACCCTAAGTGTTGCTACTCTCTATAATATAAGAATTACAGAAAGAAAGATTCCTCACAAGCGTGCTTCTTATTCAAGCAAATAGAGGATCGTTACAATCGTTGTTTAGAAACCTTAACTTATTAGAACTCAGTGCCGCGTCAATTTGTCTTTGTGGGAGTCCGTTTTCAGCTCTCAAAATCTTATTCTCACCAAATATGAAAACGTGGTTTGCTATAATGATTTATATCCCTTATATAATTCAATCAACTGAATAAGAATCCTTCTCCAAGATGTATTATCTTTTTGAACAATTTTTATTCCTAAAATAAAGGGATAGAATTCTTTTCCAATTCAAAATCCAATTTTATCTTTTATAAAAACTGATTTTTTCTTTTCCTTATAAGATAAGGATTCCTCCATATCTTATGCCAACTATTAATCAGATTTTAAATCAATTTTTATCCAAAAATCTTTATCAAAATCGTTTTCTTTAAAAATCAATTTTTCTTTTTATAAAACTTTTTATCCGAAAATCTTTACAATAAATATTTTCCTTTCAAAACTAATTTTCGAAATTAAAAACTCCCTTTTTTATATTCTTTAAATATAGACACATGAAATTAATATAATTACCTATTTTCTTAAGTATAAGAAAATAGTTAACCATCGTAATTTCATATTTCTAATTTAGCACAAAGTTCCAATACGTTAATTACATTGCATAAACATGACTAAGAACATAATTAGACCTAAGCTTCCATATCTTCAAGTTCTTGATCTTTCATGAACATCTAATCTTGATAGCTTTCTTAGATCAATGTTACACACATACATGTTATAGCATAGAGTGTTTATCATCATCAAAATAACATTGACTTAGAGTCACAACAAATCCCCCCTTTTTGATGATGACAAACAAATAGTACTTCCTCCTCAAAATATGCACCATTAATCACATTAGGGAAAAATAACTCAACATCATCATTCACAAGTAACATGGTAACCAAGATATTAGTCTAAGTATTATACCCATCTTCCCCCTTTTGACATTATCAAAAAGGAGAGCATCAACATGTTTCGCGAGTCAAAGTGAGATATAGTCAGCAAAATAATGCAAGTAGCTCAAGCAATAAATACTAAGGATGCTGGTGCTATGTCATAATCCAACTCACAATCCGAAGTCATTAAGCAAAAAATAATCCAACTCACAATCCGAAATTATGAAGCAAGAAATAATCATGAAGGATCATGGCTGATAGCTAAGAAAGTAAGATAAAGAAAAGTAATGCAAGCTTGAAGATTTAAAATGGCAATTGGCTCAACAAGTGCTTAAACCTTTCTTTAAAGATTTTCAACTTCCACAAATAAGCATCAAAGGACTTTCTTAACTGTGGCACTGTGTGTGTTTCTGTGCCAGTGAACAATCTATTCCCTTCCAAATATAACTAATCTTCGGAATACTGGAATCCAAAATGATGATCTTCAAAACTTTGATAATTTTCTTCACATTTGAATTGAACTCTAGGACTTATCTAAAATAAGTGTCTTACTCTCCTTTTCTTTTCTTTTTCTTTTCTTTTATTTTTTATGAAGGAAAAGCAGACCATACAATATTACTAGAGTCAATCAATAAGAGATCAAAGATAATAAGTTAATTCGGACCTCATTTTCTTTTTGATGCATCTCCTGGCACTGTGCCTTGCACAGTGTGAATCAGTACCTTTCATTCTTTCACGTATTTGTGTTTCATTCCAACCTTTTCATGTTCCCCCTTAATTGATGCGTCCTTTTCTTCCATCACCTTATCAAGATGTTCTTGCCCCATAAATTATCATTAATCAAGATTAAAAGCACTTGTTGAACTTTGGATCAATGGGTGAGGAAAAGAAGGAATATAATAGGGAAATGAAGATGAGGAGAGACATATGAAAGAAAGAAATAACGAGGCACAAATGTCAAACTCATAAATAGAAAATCAGATTATTGGGATAAAGATCAAGCTTGCTATAGGAGAAAGAAGTTGCATTTCATAGCTCAAAAAGTCGGCAACTTAGGATCATATAGCTCATTAGTTCGGCAACTTAGGATCATGACATTAGGACAACATCATTAGAACATTACGAGTCCTTTTTATATCAAGTAGACCTTTACTCACAAAGCTTCACAAAGACATGCATCAACACTCTAATTAACATATTTAAAAGAGGACAACAAGCATAATACTCAACTAATTTTCAGAAATTAATCCCAAAGCTACAAATTATCTTGTAAAATATTCATGCATGAATTTCAACATAATTACCTTGATCACACAATTGTGGTATGCTTAACAAACTGTTTTTCAAACCACTTACATACATCACATTCTCTATGGAGTGTGTTACGGATTTGCCGACGTTTCAAATACCAATTATTTATCCCTTTTTGTTATCGCCAAATGTAACACACCCTCCATGGTAGGCTACTAGTGAGAGGAATTGAGATTTATCACTAGTCATATGTCTTGAGCAGCCGTTGTCGAGATACCATAGGCTGCGTCCTCTCACGTTTGCCTGCAAAAAGATCACTTGTTAATTTTAGGAACCCAAATTTGTTTGGGTCCCTTTTTCTTTCGTTGAGCTTCTAATAAGTCTTTTCTAACCCATATTTGAGTTACATACTTTACATTTTTCGCAACACTCTTTTTCTTGACATTACTATTATCCATAAGATGTCCATTCTTTCCACAGAAGTTGCAAATCAAATATTCAGGTAGATCGACATATTTTCTTTTACGAAAGTCTCTTTCAAATTTTTTGGCACTGTGCCTTACACTGTGCCTCTGGTCTGTATATCCTAAACCAATTATGTTTCGATTGCTAGTTGTACTGGAGATATATTCTAAGGCTTTTTAACCATCTAACCATTTTTCATACATTTTCCGAGCAATAGTCAATTGTGATTCTAAGAATTCAACAGAAGTGTTTAGATCGCTATTTCTTTTTCTCGAAATTTCCAAATCTCTTATAACTTTATCAAGTTCATCACTTAACTTAGCATCATGAGGTAGCATAAGTGGAACAATTCTGGATCTTTGTCTTGATTCTTTTAACTCAGTTAACTCATGTTTTAACGATTCAATTTGATTTTCAAGATCCGAATTTTTAGCCTCTAGCACAGTGTATGACACAGTGTTATTAACAACTTCTTTTGCGAGAGACTTTTCGCACCTTAAAGCATTTAACTCAACATTTTTCTCTTCAATAGTATTTTCAAGTTCATCATTCTTTTTCATCAATTCTTTACAATCCTTTAATAAATTCTTATATTCCAATTCCAACCCAATCTTTTGCTTAGTTAAAATTTTCACCTCTTTTCTCATGTTTGAAAAAAAAGCATCATTCATTTCTTGACAATCATCAATGATATTCCCCATCAAAGTAACAAGTTGGTTTTTTGAAAGAAGATGTATTGAAGGTTTTAGAGAAAAAAGACTTACCTCACTGTCTTCAGTTTCATCTTGGGAGTTCGAACTTTTCGCCATTAGACACAAGTGAGAGTCGTCCTGGCACTGTGCCCTTCTCTGTGATGTCTGTACAACATTCAAATATAATTTTTCTTCATGGCACTGTGCCTCTGACTGTTCATCATCAGAATCCGAATCTCCCCAAACGGCAGCAATCATTGCTTTCTTGAAATCCTTCTTTGTTTGATCCCTTTTTTCTTTAGGCTTCTCATCATTCCATAAGGGACATTCCTTTATCCAGTAATTTAACTCTCCACACTCATTCGTACCTTCGTGGGCCAACTCTAGCGTGTCCCATATTTCTTTTGCTGTAGTACAAGACGAGATCCTTGAGTATTCATCAGGTCCAATTCCATATTGGAGAATACTCATAGCTTTGAAGTTTTTTTCGGCTTTTGCATAGTCAACTGAATTGTAGTCGTCTTCATCCTTGTCGACCATCTTTCCTTCAACATTTTTGGCTTGGATAAGGATTGGTCCTTTCCTTATGAGTTTCCAGCATTCATAGTCCAATCCTTGGATGTAGATCCTCATCCTAGCCTTCCACCATCCGTAGTCTTTTCCGTTGAAAATCGGACACTTGGTGTGTCTATCTCGAGATTCATCTTGCATGTTCATGACTTCTATTCTCCAGGGATGAGCCTTTCGAGAATAACCTACTCTGATACCACTTGTTGGAACTCAAGGTGACACTCAAGAAGGGGGGGTTGAATTGAGTGGCTAAAACTAATCGATTTTCGCAAAAACACTCTTATGGCACAGTGCCGTGCACTGTGTTATTCACTCGTAAATTCTCTGATTGATGTTTTTGCTCGAACAAAATTATATCAAACAATAAAACAATGAAATCAAATAATAAGACACAGGAATTTAACGTGGTTCAATCTCACCTCTGAGATCTACGTCCACACAAACTACTCTTTTATTATTTGAATCGTAAAATACCAAACCCTTGATACAATTCGATTCCCCCACTACTAACTCTAGTAGTGCTCCCCAACACTTAACCCTAAGTGTTGCTACTCTCTATAATATAAGAATTACAGAAAGAAAGATTCCTCACAAGCGTGCTTCTTATTCAAGCAAATAGAGGATCGTTACAATCGTTGTTTAGAAACCTTAACTTATTAGAACTCTGTGCCGTACACTTTGTCTTTGTGGGTGCATTTTCAGCTCTCAAAATCTTATTCTCACCAAATCTGAAAACGTGGTTTGCTATAATGATTTCTATCCCTTATATAATTCAATCAACTGAATAAGAATCCTTCTCCAAGATGTATTATCTTTTTGAACAATTTTTATTCCTAAAATAAAGGGATATAATTCTTTTCCTATTCAAAATCCAATTTTATCTTTTATAAAAACTGATTTTTTCTTTTCCTTATAAGATAAGGATTCCTCCATATCTTATGCCAACTATTAATCAGATTTTAAATCAATTTTTATCCAAAAATCTTTATCAAAATCGTTTCTTTAAAAATCAATTTTTCTTTTTATTAAACTTTTTATCCGAAAACCTTTACAATAAATATTTTCCTTTCAAAACTAATTTTTGAAATTAAAAACTCCCCTTTTTATATTCTTTAAATATAGACACATGAAATTAATATAATTACCTATTTTCTTAAGTATAAGAAAATAGTTAACCATTGTAATTTCATATTTCTAATTTAGCACAAAATTCTAATACGTTAATTACATTGCATAAACATGACTAAGAACATAACTAGACCTAAGCTTCCATATCTTCAAGTTCTTGATCTTTCATGAACATCCAATCTTGATAGCTTTCTTAGATCACTGTTACACACATACATGTTATAGCATAGAGTGTTTATCATCATCAAAATAACATTGACTTAGAGTCACAATAGTGAACTACATTAAATCCTTGTGTCAATTGTTCATTTTTTAAAAATTGATATTATCATCGTGAACTTATTTGAAATAATCTTAACTTGTTATAACATAAATGAACTTATTGGACTTGTATTGCAAATTGAAATGAAAGTTGTAATTAGCACTTAACCGAATGCTTCTGAATTCTTTTGGTTGAAAAAAATTTTAAAAAAGCTGAACAGAAATAGGGAAAGAATATCAGAGAAAGCTACAAGGATAAGGACCTCTTTTGCCAACATGTGCTGATGTGCTTACAAACTTTCTTTTGTTAATAAAAAGTTATGGAACGGGCCAAAACATCTAAAACATGGGCCTTTACATCTACGCAGGCCTTCAAATGAAAGTATTTGCCTCCAACGAAAATGAATTTTTCATTGAAAAGATACATCATTTAGCTAAGAAAACACTAGAGAAACAAGGAAGAATGAGAATGGAAGGGAGAAGATGGATAAGATCATCGGATGAGGGAAAGGGGAAGGTAAGTAATAGGGAGGGCAACGTGACATACTTTAGAAGACTTTAAGATTCCGCATGCTATGTTTTTTCGTATATATTGAGAAAAATTCAGAAGATTTTAATTCGCTTTTAAAACCAAATAAGGAACCGAGGAAGTATTATAATTCGCTTTTAAAACCAAATATATACTGAATTTTGAATAAACTAAAAATAATTGATCTAAGACAATTGCTACAATTTTAATTCATGGTTTTACCCATGAGGCCAAAAACCGGACCCAAAAACTATATATTGATAATAATGTGTTCGAGAAGTTCTCCGAATATTTGTTTTTCTATTATTTTCTAGTGAGTGTGTGTTTAATAGAACTTATTGATTAATTTCTCAAAGTAGCTAAGATAAGACATGCAATCTTTAATCAAAGTAAGAATAAAGAAGGCTTTAAAAATTGAAAGACGTAGACAATAATTTGATTGCATGAACTTTCACTGGACTTCACATACATGTACCAACCAACTTTTTCTGTTGATGTTGCTTCTTGATGGATAACGGAATCTTTTCATAGCCTTGTTATGTTCCCGACCAACTAGACACGTCAAGCTTAAATGATAGACTCTACAAAACCCAAAATACTCATATAAGGAAATTACTTTCAATTTATTTTTTGGGTTCTTTGATAGAATTAATAAAAATCCACGTTTGCAATAATAAGTGTTATGGAGAAAGGTCAAATTGTTCTTTCCATATCTAATGCTCCCTATTAGTTAAATGTAATAGGATTACTATCTTAATGGCATTTTACTCAAAGTAGTTAAATGTATATCTTAATAGTACTAGCATTTTGCATAAAGTATTACTTGATCTCGGGATTTTGGAGATTTTAGAAAATAGGCCTTAATAAAGTCACTTTCAAGATATTAACGGTTAATAACACACTATATATCAATCGCAGAAGAAAAAAAATTATACTTTCTTTCTTAGTTGTATGCATAATAGTATATATCTTCATGATATCCTTTTTTTTTTAAGGTAAGATCAAGATCCCTTGCAAATGGTTCGGGGGGAAGGAATTTGGGGATCCCATTTTAAAAAGGGCAAAAATCTAATAGTATTTGTTATAGAGGTGGAAGGAGAACCTTCAACCAACTAGGCGAACGTTGATTCTTATCTTCATGATATCAATTTTTACAGATACCAACCATTAGTTTATCATACTTACAAAGATTAGGAAAAAGAAGAATTTCTTGATACAGATGCCAACACTCTAACAATATTTACAAATGTGATAAATATATACTTATAATATGTCAAAGATAGAATTGATGATGTAGGGGCACATCGACATGAATGCATTTGGACCCCATTACTTGGAGCTGCCCATAATTACATGCATCTAAATAGTGGACACCAATCAAGATTAGATATATGCATAGTTCCCCTGTATCAGCATCTATGTCCCTGATCTAAAAATTGTTCACTTTCACTGAAGTTCATGCTTCTTTTTCTTTTTCTTTTATGTAATGTTTTAATATACTTCTATATAATTGTTATCACAAATATATTTTTAGGGTTAATATAAATATTAGTTAAGATAAAAATTCATGTTGTGGGTTGTCAGCACTGTTCAAACTTTTGTGCACAGTGCATAATTTGAGTGGAAACTGGAATACATGCAGATTAGATAGAGTACAAAAGCTTGGTGACATTCTTTTATGTCTCATCTTCCTATATCTAGCTTTTCACTCTTATTCACTGTAAAAGCACATTTCCCACTCTTCAAAGGTAGCTTCTTATCTGTAAATCATTTGATTAGGCTTAGGTTTGGTTAAATTACCCATATTATAGAATGATTCACTGATTTATCTTTGAAAGTAATTTTTATTCGAACATAATGATGATCAAAGCTTGTTTGCGTAGATCGTGAGAAAAATTAGAAGAATAAAAGGAAGAAGAGAGTACATCAAATATAAATAATACGTCAAAAATAAGACGATTCGTTATTTGACTACCAGTATACTTATAAATGGGTATACTTGTGCCAAAGAAAAGCCAAGCTTTTAAGTTGTTAATATATTGGCCATCAGTACCGTAACGCTATCATCTACTCCGACGGTAAGAATGCGGTGGACCTAATTTTAGGGGATGGAGCTGACATTTACTTAAATATTTTGTACTCTTGCAGGCAGTGGCTCAGGGAGAACCCGACGATTCTGATTAAGCATTGTAACCGCCAGTTTAATCTTGTAGCGGACAGTATAACTTAGGGCTTGTAGGACCATGGAGACGGCTTGTATTGTAACTAGGAGTTTCCCCATCCCACCTAGTTATTGTAGTGAACAATTAAATCTTTAACATTATTAGTTAATGAATGAATGATGGTCTTTGTTTATCAAAAAAAAAATATATGGTCACACCTAAGCAAACAATGATTTCACCGCCCACAAGAAAAAATCTTGTGCAATATACCCCTGTTTCACTTTTCTGTGCGCGTCTCTTAATGCGCCTCTTTAAACTTAAATATCTTTCATTATATATTAGTAAAAATTATAACGATTGAATAATAATAAAGTACTAATTGAAACGAATCAAACAAGACCCCCACATGACTATATTTTTTCTTATAAATTACAAAAAATTGAGAAGATTATCTCTATGTATAAATCACTACTACAAAATAGGGCTATAGCAACGCCTTTTTATGCAACAGTTTTACTAGCGTTGCTATATCATAGCTATTGCAACAGTTAAATAATTTTTAATTTGAGTAGACTTTGACTTCGAAAAAACGTTGCTATAGAAAAACTCTTGCAACAATTATATATTATGACTATTTTATTGCAACAGTTTTTAGTCTTTTAATATTTTGATGAGATATTGCAACAGTTTTTCTGTCAAGCCTCTAAAAAAAGTTTTAAAAAATAGGTTGATTAATTTTTTTTAATAGATCGCTGTTTTTTTGGTTTTCCTCCCAACTTTCCCAAATTCTTAAGAGTGTTTTAATTATCATAACTAGCCAAAATTATATATTAAATATTCTTATTATATTTAAGTTGGAACTAATGATCTTCTATTGTTATTTTGGTGTTGATATTATGTGTTATTTATTTGTAGCAGGTAATATTTTAGTGCACATTTAATCGTAAGTTAATTATTTTATTAGCTTAATTATACTACTTCTAAAAACGAGTTTGAATAACTTGGATTTCGATTGGATATAGTTTTTTTCAGGGAACAATGGGATATAATAATATGCTAGTATATTATATTTGCAAACATTTACATAATTAAGTTAGTAAGTTGTGTTGAAGACATTTTGGATTTTCATAGAAAAGAAAACCCGAAAATCATAAACCCATGTCGATTAATTGGAGACCTTAAAAAACCCCAGGCCCCTCGACCCTCACCAGTCACCTCTCTCTCGAGTTCCATTTTTCCCCAAAACCCCTAACCCTCGTTTCTCCCTCCCCGTGGTTCCCTCACACTCTCTCTCGTGCTTCGATCTTCCGGTTCCCCTGCAACCAATCCTATCATGGTAGCGCAACTGTGAGCTTCAAAGCTTGCCGTTTTGTTTTCCTCCCTCCTCTTGATCATTGCTGCAATGTGATTGATGCCGCTGCTTCTTCGAAGCCCTAAACACGCCCCTGTGCTCGCGCATCAATCTTTCTCTCACTAATTTGTCAAAGCTCGAAGCTACTGTCCTCTTTTCGCCAAATTCGCTTAGTGTCCTTGAGACACCACATGAGGTGCCACACTCACCCTTTTCTTTTCTTTATTTTTTCTTTTGATCTTTGATGAGGTTGTGGTTTTGATTGATGTATTCATGATTTATTGTTTGTTGCTCATATTGTTGAGTAATTGTGAGTACATAAAATCAGAGGTGTTGCTATACTTTTGAAATCTAGTAAAATTTAATTCAGTATGAGTTATGTAGAGAAATTCTTGGTCATGAAATTCTGGATTTTATGTGTAAATTATAGATGTCGGAATTATTGAATTACTATAGGTCTTTAGATTAGTTAAATTTTGGATATTATCTTCAATCCATTTAAAGGTTTAGAATAAGCATGGCATGTTCTAAGTGTAAATTTATATTCTCTGAACAGATTGAACTTGGTAATGGTTAATGGAGAGAGTTTTTAATATCGACGACCTTGAAATTAAACAAGTATATGACTATAAAAGTATGTGTTTAATTATTTGAAATGATGTATGGATTTGAGGATGAACCGAGTATTATGTGATATATTATGTGTTTATGAATTAGCCAGCGAGACTATATGTTCCAGCAACATTTTGACTGTCTATATGTGCGTAATAGAGAAACCTGGGCCTCCTGCACCAAAGGCTCCTGGAACTCAAGCATCTGCACTTCCTGGGCCTCCTCCACCACCTGCACCTAAGGGTTCAGGTGCACCACCTCCTCCACAGTCTATTGAAGGGGAAAACTACATTAGGGATGGCTAGTTCAAGAAGTAGAGGTGCTTCTTCAACGACAAAGAAAGCTTCCTTAAAACCTTTGCATTGGGTGAAGGTTACTCGAGCAGTAAAGGGAAGTTTATGGGCTGATACACAGAAGTAGGAGACTCGGGCTGGTATGTACTCGACCCCATTCCTTCACTAGTTCATCTCTAAATTATCATGATCATAGCTATCGTTTGCACATGTGTTATTAAATTGCTTCTTCATTTTCTCTCTTGTCCTTTGTGTGTGTGTGTGTGAGACTGTGTGTGTGCGCTTTTCCCCGTCTAAAAATGTTGAATTTATAAGGGTACAGCTGTTGCTAGGGTGGTGTGACCTTGAAATTGCCAAGTGTTTTCTTTTTTACCTTCTTATTGCAGGCACCTGTTCATATCGACTAACGTCTCTGCAGTGTTCTATGTTTTTTGGTTTTGTTTTCAATGTTTTGTGAAATTTGGAAGGGCCACTGAGATAGATATATCAGAACTTGAAAGCTTGTTCTCTGCTAATAATGATGCAAGTGGTGGGGGTAATGTAGCAGCCAGACGTGGCCCTAACATTAACAAACCAGAAAAAGTGCAATTGGTAAGTGATGATGGTCCGTATATAACTTGTATGTGCTGATAGATGTTAGAATGCGTTCTACTTTGTGTCGCTTGACTAGGAACATCAGAACTAGTTGAGTTATCTAAGATTCAACCATTTCTCATGGTATCCTAATCTTGTATACTTAATTATCCTTTGATTGTCTATATGTGCGTAATACAGATTAAAAACTTGATTGATTTTTTTGTGATGTATGTTTATTAACAGATGAAGATGGGTCAGATTCAGCAATCTTCTTCACAGCAACAAGACCAGTTATAGCAGCAACAAGACCAGTTACAGGAGCAACAACTACAACAGGTTGTCCATTGTCTCATAAGCTAATTACTAGACCCTGTGCACCCTTTTTTTTTCTCACCCCACCAGCCTTCACACTTGAATGTCTTTTGTTCTCCCTCCCTGCATGACTCTAGTTGCAACTTATCCATATGTCATACAGTTCACCTCACCGTATGAGATATAGAGATTATTTAGAATGAGAAGCTCTAAATTGGGAAAACCACCTATAAGCTGACATGTAGCCTATATAAAGTTAGGATTTTTGTTTCACAAAATGCTGAATCGCACAGTATCATAACATGGAAACTAGTTTCATTGCGAGTCTGATCTTTTGACTGAACTACTGCATGATACGCTTCAAATGAACAACATTGTTGCACTATTGTATCATAACATAGAAGGAAAATTGACTATTATTTTTCTGTTTACAGGACGGTAGATAAAAGGAGAAAGGTAGATACAAGGATGGGAAGAGCATAAATTCAAGGTCTTTGGGATTGATTTTGAACAAATAAATTTAATACTATATAGGTTCTAGAATGCTTGAACTATTAGTTCTCTCTGGAGATTCATTAGTTTTCTGAATTGATGTATTCATATTATAACAATGGTTTTCATCATTGGAATGATCATTATGGATATTTTATTGTAATAGTAAGTCAAATTTAATTTGAAATGAATGTTTTCTTTTTATAGTAGTTGGATATTTTGGTATAATATTTAATTTTAATGAGCTACTAAATAATTGTGTATGAAATTGTTGCTATAAGCTCACATTAAAGTGTCACGATAGTTGTATCAAGAAACGTTGCTATAAACTCACATAAGAATGTCGCAATAGTGTAGCGAGAAAAGTTGCTATAGACTTTAGGAAACAGTGTCGCAATAGTTGTATCAAGAAATGTTGTTATAAACTACAAAAGTGTTGCAATATTAGAGCAATACATGTTGCCATAGACGGTTGATAGTGCTGCTATAGATAATAAAAGTGTTAGCCTAAACGCTAAAAATGTTGCTTTAAATCCTAAATAATTGTTACTAAAACTTAATAGTTGTCGCCTTAGATATAATATAACTGTTGGCAAAAGTTAAAAATTGTTGCCTAAGAAAAGCGTTGCTAATGATATCTATGGCAATAGTTTTATAAAGTTGTTGCCTAAGGCATTATAATTTATAAGTGTTGCTATAGAGTTATAGCAGCGCCACCTATTGGCAACGCCATATAAACTGCTGCTATAAGTAGGGGTGTTCACAAAAAACCGAAACCGAAATACCGTACCGAAAAACCGGAAAACCGGTCAAAATGGGCGGTTACCGAACCGGAAATTTTGGGATTAAACGGTACGGTTACCGAACCGGTAAAATTCACGGTTAAACGGTACGGTTACGGTTATGATTTTTTATAAAACGGTTAACCGAAAAACCGGATAAATTTATTTTTTTATTATTATTTAATTTTTTATAATAAAACGGTTACCGAACCGGAAATTTTGGGATTAAACGGTACGGTTACCGAACCGGTAAAATTCACGGTTAAACGGTACGGTTACGGTTATGATTTTTTATAAAACGGTTAACCGAAAAACCGGATAAATTTATTTTTTTATTATTATTTAATTTTTTATAATAATTATATTAATTAATTAATGATTTTTGTGTGAGAAAAATAGAAAACGAAAACGCATATCAATAGTGACTTAGTCGGTCGGTACCTCGTCCTCTACTCCTCTTTGTTGGAGTGATACTGTCTGAATTAATAATACAAGAGAGTAAGACATACTAAGCGCAAAACGAAAACGCATGTCAATAGTGACTTGCTATGCTACTGTTTTTTTTTCTGTTTACTTGCTACTCACTGTGAAACTGTGAATTACTCAATGTGAAGTTGTGAACTACCAACTTGTAATACTTTATATTTTTGTGCTTGTTTTTCTTAGAACTTTGAGATATGTATTCGTCATTTCGTTTTATTGTAATATTGTATGGTGTGGAATATTTTTTAGAGATGATCGTCTTTTATAGAGAATCTTGGTAATAATGGTATATTATTTATGTTGAGAAAAAATTGAAATCTAATATATAAAAGTAGTAAAATAATTTGATAAAACTTGAGTAACGGTTAACGGTTAACCGGAAAACCGTACCGAAAAACCGGTTAACCGGTTATGCGGTTACCGGTTTGAACGGTTACGGTTCGCAAATATGGCGAACCGATACTTCCGGTTACCGTCCCGAAATTTTATTTCGGGACGGTTAACCACCCATGAACACCCCTAGCTATAAGTCTATGGCAACATTTAATGGATCTTTGCCAACACATTTAGGCCGTTGCTAAAGCCCTATTTTGTAGTAGTGAATAGTGTCAAGATTTCAAGTGAAAAAGATAAAAAAACAGAGGGAGTAATATGTTAAATCGATTATAGAGTCAATATATGTTTCACATATAATTTCCTAACAATTATATGGACACAGTCGTGCACTATGTGAATAATGAGTGATGCATATTATTAACACTAATATCTTACTCACAATAATTATATGGAACAATTTTTAAAGCTCCTAGCTTTCTTCATCACTTTTCTCTATCACCTTCTATGGTAAACATTAAATTTTTTAAAAAATACATTGAATAAAATAAAAACTACAACTATCAATTGCAATCCACATTTAACTTTATTCAAGTACCAGAGCACTTTTGAAGTTTCAAAGACACAAAGATTATGAAGTTCAATAATTACATTTCAATAGTATTCATTATTCAAGGACTGGAAGGCAATATGTGATGAAGTTATAGGACACTTTTCACATGTCTATATAGATGTGTTATGAAGTTATTGGACACTTTAGATTTCACAAAGTTAAGTATAACAAGAGCTTTAAATGGAAATTGGTAAGATGTTTATACTTTGCCATCGATGACGTGTGATAAACTAGACACAACGAGCTCATTTGCTTTCATATATATTAAAATTATGTTATTATCTTATTGCCTTGATAATTTATGCTCCCACGTAACTTACTAGCTTAATAGGTAGAGCATTATACAAATGCATAAAGGTTGTGGGTTCAAATCCTATGTAGATTGTGGTGTACTTAAGTAAAATTTGAATATATGCTCAAAATTCAAAATAACAAAAAGATAATATAATTATCTATACTAATATATTAAAAAAAGCGTTCTTAAGAAAGTCTATGTGCCACGTGTCACCTCTCCCTTTTTTCTTGCATTATGTTATTATCCATTCAACTAACAATCAAAATGCATGGAGAAGGATTCGAACACTAGACCTTCTAGGTTGAAAATCTCACTCATTAGTCATTACCATCTTAACTAGCAATGAGTTGTGAGATATCTCTCCATATTAATATGTAAATCCCTCATTTAAATATGAAAAATTAATGAAAAAAGACAGAAAAAAAAGAGTTTGAAACTTTCTCAAATGCAAATAAAAAATAAAGTACTCAATGTATGAAGTCGGGGCATCGCCCGGGCCACACACTAGTTAGATCATAAAAACTATGACAAGATCTGGTCGTAAATGAACTTATCTCTATTTTCCAAGAATACAATAGCTGCCATAAATCTGGTCGTAAAAGATATCCAATAACAACAAGAAGCAAACTTAGTTACAAAAGTATATGGTACTTTGAATTTCCAAAATTTCTCTTGTAGTGATATCATAGACAAAAAAGAGAACATTCATAAGTGGATTACAGTGCATGTATGTCATTTTTCTTTGCGTTGATTTCCATTTTTTTTTGCTATGAAGTATATTAACAATATAACCTAAAAAATTCCAAAAAAAAAAACTCCGGAAGAGTCGGAATCTTCTATTGCACTTTTTTGTATCATCAGTGGCGGATCCAGCGTGGGTTCAGTGGGTTCAACTGAAACCACGCGGATCCGGGAGAAAAAATGAAAGATAAAGGTAATAAACTGGATAAGGGTTATATACGATACACGCGATTTAATACACTGAATTAGGAAATAGCTCAGCAGTCGAGTGCGCATATACATTGCGTTATTAAGATCGCGGGTTAGAAACCTCATAGAGCAGTTTTATTTCCTTGCCTTTCGTTTTTTTCCCCTTTGTCTTCGTTCAACTACAACATATTGTTATTTCTTCGTCTTCTCTTTGCTTTTCTTTATCCTTCTTTTATTCTTTTAGCTCCTGCCTGTTAGAATCCTTAAAGGTACTTTTATTTCTTTGTCTTTTTTTTTTCCCATTTTTTTCCCTTTGTCTTTTATTACTACAACATATATTATTATATTTATTTTTGGGCTTCTATTTCCTTTTCTTTATATATAGTCCCTCCATTTTTTCAGCTCTCCTTTTCTTTATATAAATCTCTTCCTTTCCCCAAGTACTTATACAATAATAGGTAACTTAATATTATATATACATCAGGTACACAATAAATTTATTGTAAAACTATTTTACTTTTAACCAATATGAGTCACTTTAGATTTCATATTTGTGCTAATAGCTAATGTTTCATTTTCTTCATCGTTTGGTATCATAGATAGATTTAAACTTTTAACACTTAATTGAAAGTGTAAGATAATGATAATCTCCTTGATTGGAGTTTCATTCATTGAAGGAATATATTGAGTACACTCTAGGAAATATGAGCTATACAAAAGATATTTACTAAACAATAATATCTACCATAAATAACAATAATATCTACAAAGAATAATGTGAGAATATTTGCATATTCTCTATCACACCCCCTCAGTCGGAGCGGGAGGAGGCCGAACACTCAGACTAGATCGAAAATCAGTGAAAAGCTGTTGGGGAAGTCCTTTAGTGAATATATCAGCATACTGATAGGACGAAGGAACATGAAGGACTCTCATGTGACCCAATGCGACCTTCTCACGAACAAAATGAATGTCCATCTCAATGTGTTTCATACGCTGGTGATGAACAGGGTTGTGAGATAGGTAAATGGCTGAGATGTTATCACAATACACAATGGTGGCTTTACGGAGGGGACAATGTAGCTCAAGAAGAAGGTTGCGGAGCCAACAAGACTCAGCAACAACATTGGCAACCCCTCTATATTCAGCTTCATCGCTCAAACGAGAAAGAGTGGGTTGCCGTTTAGCAGACTAGGAGACCAAGTTATCACCCAAGAATATACAATAACCCGAAGTAGAACGGCGAGTATCAGGGCACCCACCCCAATCAGCATCAGTATAAGTGACCAGACGAGTCGGAGCAGATGGATAAAGATGGAGACCATGATCAATGGTGCCTTTTATATAACGAATGATACGCTTAAGAGCGTTAAAATGAGGCTCTCGGGGGGCATGCATGAAGAGACATACCTACTGAACGACATAGGCAATGTCAGGACGAGTGAAGGTGAGATACTGAAGTGCCCCAGCTAGGCTTCTGTAGAGAGTAGGATCAGAAATAAGAGGGCCATCTGAAGCACTTAGCTTGGCGTTGGTCTCAACTGAAGTAGCCACAGAGTTGCAGGTGGTCATGCTAGCACGTTGAATGATATCTTCATCATTCTTCTTCTGACACAGAAACATACTGATGGGTGTGCGCTGGACAAAATTCCCGAGAAAGTAACTCAGCTTGCCGAGATCAGTCATGGCAAACTCTGCTTTCAGGAGGGAGATGATGCGGTCTCGGAGAGCATCGGAAGACGCTGTCAAAACAATATCATCCACATATAATAACAGATAAGCAATGTCAGTGCCAAACCAAAAAATAAACATAGAAGAGTCACTGATGCTGCAAGCAAAGCCAATCTGCAGAAGGTAGTGCGCAAAATGATGATACCAAGCACGGGGTGCTTGCTTTAAACCATAGAGAGATTTACGGAGTTTGCAAACATAGGTGGGAGCATTGGAATTCACAAAACCAGGAGGTTGATGCATGAAAACCGTTTCTTTGAGAGAGCCATGAAGAAACGTGTTTTTAACATCAAGCTGATGAATAGGCCAGTGCCTACCCATAGCAATACTCAAAACGGTTCGAATGGTTGCCGGTTTAACCACGGAACTGAAGGTTTCATCGCAGTGGACCCCCACCTGCTGAGAGTTACCATTAGCAACCAAACACGCTTTATAAGGCTCAAGTTCACCTGTATCCCGGTACTTATGACGAAGCAACCACATGTAACAAATAACATTAACCCCTTCCGGTCTCGGAACTAGATCCCAGGTATGCTGTTTAGTAAGAGCATTAAATTCCTCATGCATGGCGGTATTCCAATTCAGGTCTTGGAGGGCCAATTTGGGATTTTTAGGAATGGGTGAGACAGTTTGGGTGTGGAGATTGAGGATGTGTTTGGGTTTAAAAATATCGTGCTGGGCTCTAGTGGTCACTTGAGGACCGATGGGAGGGAATCAGGTGAGGGGGGAAGGGGGCCGGGCGAGGGAATTGGGGCTGGGCGAGAGGCCCACGTGGGGAAGAGAGAGGGAGGCGATGGGGGAATCAGCGGGTGGGCCTGGATTAGGGGCGGCCGATGGGCACAGGGTCACGGGGAAGAAGGGTGAGACGATCTTTGCCCGGGGAGGGGGAAGGATTCGGGCGGAGGCCCAAATGAGGGGACGGGGCCCAAAGGGTGAGGTGAGGGCTCATTTTGTGGATTGGGCTCGGAAAAAGGGGGTAGAATGGGGTCATGTTCAAGAAAATCCTAATCTTGAGAGGTGAAGGTGGCAAGATTGGAGAAGGGGAATGCGTTTTCTTGAAAAGTGACGTGACGAGATAATGAGGACATTTTTAGAGATTTCATAACAAAGATAGCCACAATGATTGCTAGGAAACCCAAGAAAGACACAAGGAGTAGAGCAAGGAGCCAATTTGTGAGATGTAGTGGAAGAAAGGTTGGGATAACAAAGGCAACCAAACGTTCGAAGATGGTCATAGGAAGGAGATCGGTGATAAAGAACGCTCTGTGGGAGTTTTGTTATGAAGAGCCTTAGTGGGTAATATATTGAGAAGAGTGGCGGCGGTGGCTACAGCATATACCCAAAAAGAAGGAGGAAGAGATGCTTGAAAGAGAAGAGTGCGAACCATATTATTGATGGTGCGAATCATGCGTTCGGCTTTACCATTTTGAGAGGATGTATATGGGCAAGAAAACCGAAAAAGCATGCCATGAGTGTCACAAAACTGATGAAACGGACTATTATCAAATTCATGTCCATTATCACATTGAAAAGATTTGATATGTTTTTCAAATTGAGTATGGATATAGGTACGAAATTTGAGAAATGTGGGGAAGACTTAAGACTTGTATTTGAGAGGGTAGACCCATGCAAAATGCGAGAAATCATCCAAAAGCACAAGATAATATTTGTGACCCAATTTACTAGTAATGGGAGATGTCCAAAGATCAACATGAATAATGTCGAAAGGAGAAAAAGTAACACTTAATGAATTATTAAACGGAAGTTTAACATGTTTTCCCAAAGGACATGAATAACATAGTTGTGGATCAAACTCCTTATTACAAGAAATGTATTTCTGACTACAAAGATGATTAAACACATGGGTGCCGGGATGTCCGAGGCGGCGGCGCCACGTGGATGGAGAAAGAGCAGCAAAAGACTGATGAGAAGAAGTTGGAGGTTGAGAGATGGAAGAGAATGGATAGAGGTCCCCCACACTATTGCATCTCGAAAGAGTGGTTCCCGTACGAAGGTCCTTCACAGAAAAACCAAATGGGTCAAACTCAATAGATACATGATTGTCACTTGTAAATTTCCTAACAGAGATCAAGTTTTTAATGATGTCAGGAGCATAAAGGACATGTCTAAGGGTAAAAGCTGGGTGAGAGGAGGGTAGTAAATATCTACCATAAATAACAATAATATCTACAAAGAATAATGTGAGAATATTTGCATATTCTCTATCAGAAAGGTTGAATCATGAAAAAAGTGTTACTAATTGGTGCTTCGTAGTTTTTTTTTAATAAGAAATTCATAGTCTTTGTTAGTACATGTATTTAATTAGTTAGTTAATTTTATAATTATGCAATTAGAATGATAAGCTCCACTAGGTATAGTTGTTGAAAGGTTTGTTTTTTCTTTCAAAAATGTAAGTCAATATAGTAATATATAATTTCGAATATATGTTCGATTTCCGAACCCACGTGGCCCAATTCCTGGATACGCCACTGTGTATCATTATATGTGCCACTCAATATTATTGGTCCACATCATTAGACCTAAATAAACTTTTTATTTTATAAAAAACAAAGCAAAGAATAATTGACAATAAGTTATAAGATTGAGTTGAACAGGTAACCATACAAATAAGTAGGGCAAAATATATGTTTGTTACCAAATTATTGATGAAACCATTTGTTCTACGTAAATTCCCATCTCGTAGTTTAAGTGAGGGTATAATAAAAATAATTCAACCGTGAATCCCTCCTATTCCAGAGAGAAGGCTAGATATTGCAAATTAAAATAGTTCATTGCCAATCTTAGATAGTAGAGACATATGTTTCATCATCAATCTTAGAATTAGTACCTTATTCATAACCAATCTTAGATTAGTAGAGAGACCCAATTCATGATATGTGATCAATCGTACATGTCATTCTGTTATGGATGATTATTTGATGTATTTCGTTAACCTTAACATTTTTCTTTTTTAACTTCGGAGGCTTTTTGTTTGAATTTTCATGCATTAGTAATTGATATGATCCTCAGGCTGTCTGATACAAGAATTTATGATTATGTTATAAAGAGTGTGTGAAGTCATTACCCGCAGTCATTACACAACCCTGTTAAAATCCTTTCAGAAAGAGGGGTATATTGTATGTATGGGTTGAACTGTAGAGTGATGGGCTACCAGTGAGTAGTCCAAAAGAGTTGTAGTGCAGTGAAATTTTTGCTGGGTGTGCTGCCAGAAATTGCTACCAAAAGAAAAGAGGTGATAAGATCCTGCACAACAAAGGGGAGTATTGAGATGATTTTTTCTGAAAGACATTTTATCATTTTCGATAAAGATTCAAACACAAAATTCAGGGTATTTTTGAATTTAAGAACCCTAAAACTTTTTAAGGGGACAATGTTGGGTCCTTATACAGTTGCATGTACCTCAATCTATCTAGCTGTTCTTTTGCTCTTGCTAAAACCAAAACGTCCTATACATGCATAATGCATTGTAAGTTTGATGTGATAAGGTCCAATGTGTTTCCATGACCTCATTGGACATGATTTCGTCTTGTTTGTCTTTTTTTCCAAAACTAATTTTGATATAACTATATAAGGTTCATGCAAATATTCTTCTCCTTCAATAATTGATGAGCAATAATTTGTGGATGGACTAAATCAACTAGCTAAAAACTATTTTGATGATACAATCATATTACTTTGTAAGGAAATGTGCTCATGTACATGGAATGTCAATTGGATGTTAGCTAATTTCTTTGAAATCGTGCAAGTTGTTATTCATGATTAGTGATCGACATCAATGTCCTTGTGACATTATTCTATGCGCCAAAGAGTTTACATGAATGACTAATGTGTACAAGACATTAATGATGCACATGACCTCATAACTTGAGATGTAAATTTCCTCTATGAAATATGATCCCATACATTCAAAATCTTAAGTACTCCCCATACGTGCTTAAATAATTTTCATGTACATTATCTCGATTAGTCTAGAATTAATTTTTAGTTATATAGAAATTAGAATGAAAAATTCACCCCATGCAACCCATTTTAACTGAACTTACTATGACACTCTCGTCATAATTATGTGATGTGGTCCCCCTACCAATATGTGAATCAACTTTATATAATTCATATTTGTACATTTTTTACAAAAAAAATACACTTCCCTATTACTTAATTCATTGGTAGTTAAGCTCAACCTAGTTTAATTGCATGTAGTTGAGCTCTTTTGTGTATCATCGTTGCAACTTTTCAAATTCATTGGTTTAATTATCCTCATGTGTTGATTAATGTTATACAGACAAGTATACCTAAAAGAATTCAGATCTCCAATTAGTGCAAATTATGATGTTATATACTGACGAGTATACCTAAAAGAATTTACATTCGCAATAACTCCAATTTAGGTTGATTAACTGCGTGTGCCAATTAGTGTTAATGAATCTTAATTTTCCATGAGGGACCTTAATAGCATCAACACATCTCCACAATAATTTTGACAATAATAGATCATGAGTCGTTTATACATACAAAAATGAAAATGCACTTTGCTTCAAATTAGCTCAATAGATGATCATATGATCATGATACTACAAGCTAGGGTACATAGTTAGCTAGTGAAGGTAGCTAGTTAATTCCTACTATTATCATGAAAAGATAAAACATGTACCTCTAATCTTAGATTAGATAATAATAGATGCATTAATAATATAATACTGATAATATTAATATAAGAAGAGTGGAGATCTATTGGTGGAAAACCTGGGGCAAATCCTGAGTCACAGATTTGGAAGGTCTTTGTTATTTTTTACAGAAGTCCTCTAATGGGTTCACATGCACATAAAAAGGTAAATCACAAAGGGTATATTTACTAAACCACGCACAAAAAGGCACCTAAATATTTGTGAGATAGAAAGAGGTGCTTATAAATGTGGCACGGGCACTACATGTGCTTTCAATGGAATCTAAAATCATACGATGCTTCTCCCGCTTTTTATTATTTCCAAATACCAAAATAATTATATTTAATTTTTGTTTATTTGATTGTACTTCATTAGGGTTTTCTAGTATGTTTTTTCTCTCAATTAGAGGAGTTGTTTACACAAATGTATTTTGAATCTGAAATTTAGATACAATTAAGTAATTTATTAGAAGGATTTAAAATTTGATATTTTCCTATGTAATGGTGTATCATGCATGTAAGCTAGAAAAGTGTTATTATTCTATGTTCAATTTTTTTTTAAGGGATTAGTTTATTTCTTCATCGATTTGTTTTTGCGATGATGAAAACCTTTTTTTCTTATCAAATCTAGGCACAAATTTTCAATTTTTTTTCACACTCAAATTACTTAACTAATTAAATTTGTTTTATTTCGTAACTTATACACCGAATACCTAAGCGGTAATTTTTTGATTGCTAGAGAGCCATAGATGGTAAGTATATAGGCGATATTCAAAGGATAAAGTAGGAGCTCGATTGGAAAGAGCTTTCATCTCTCAACCATTGCTGGGGTTTCAATTCTTATATATCACCCCAACTTTAAAATCTTAGTTTTTAATTTGAACGGCTAGAGTTTCCTTGTGAGTTGGGGTCTTCTATCCCGACACCTTACAAGGGTTGCGTCTACTGTCTGTCATAAACCAGTAATATGAGTATCAAAGAAATTGTGTACGATATTCAGCTATAGGTCTTCGTACCACTCTATAATTTTTTTTAACAATTAAGATAGTTGACATTAACAAGTTGTAAATTTATGAACCTAATTCATATTCTTATATCGACATATAAAGAGTAAAAAAGAATAATCTTATAAAATTTTGCCAACTAAACTATTAAGGAGGAAAATGAAAATCAATATTTTTTCTTCCCTAACTTTACGTGTTCAGGGGTATGCTTAGCTTTTTACTAGTACTATTAGTTTAATGTAAATTGTTTCGGTGATAATTAAAAAGTAGCCATAGTAAACTAAAGATTGAAAAAGGTATGAGCAAATTTGTTTAGGATATGGTCCATCAGTCCATCCATCATATGCTCTTTCTTCAAGGGAAGGTTTTAGCTTTAAAACCTCTTTTATCCTATTTTTAATTATTTATCGGCCTAAAAGAATAACATTTCTTGGTAACCAGTGTCGCAACTTTTAGCACAAGCGACAAAGCCCTTTGACCGTCAGCTGTCCAGAAGATATCGTTCTGTGAAATTAACTTAGGTTATATATGTTGAATCATGTATTTCTAAAATATGAAGTACAAAATAGTGTCTGAAAAGAGAGATTAAAAGAGCAAAAGCAATGAAATAGTTTGACCACAACATTTAAATGTGACAATCTCTCTTTAAAAAAACAGTGAGGATATTCAAATAGATGCTTAATCTATGTATATACAAGTTAACAAAAATTCAAGATTAGGATATGCTATCTTCTCGAGGAGAGTTATTGACTTATTATAATGAAATGGAACTAAATTAGAGCTAGAGACATTCATCACTAGCTAGACATGACAAAAGAAAATATATAGCCCAATATTAGCTAGTCAATTAGCAATTTGATTTCTTCTCAAAAGATCGATATGTCAAATCGGATATCATGAAAAAGTCAATAGAGCTTCGGTGATTCGGTGAAAATCTACTATAAGGTAGTGTAGCAATTTTCCAAGGAATAGGATAATATCGCATTGATGACAACAAAGCTACCCCTAGCTGTTTAACAAGGACTGTGCCATGTGAAATATGAAGAGCAATAATTTCAGAATCTATGACTGAAGATGTCCAGAAAATAAGCCTTTGATTGAATTAGGATTCCTTTAAAACCTTTCACAATTACATTAGCAATCGAGTATGGCGATATGAACCATCAAATGATATCGAACCCAAAATTTATACCGAAGATTATAAAACATCTCTCAAACAGAATTCATTGACAAAGACATCATGATAGGATATAATTGGCACTTTTGCACCAATGGGGTAGTGTAGATTTTTTGATAAAAAATTGATTGTAGAACATAAAATTTTTAATAAGTACAAGAGCACCACATATATAAGAAACCTTTTGTTGAACTTCTAATCTCAATTCTATACCTACTCAAAAAAAGTGTCATCAAATAATCATAGCAATATATACACAACGAAACCTATGATTAACTAGCTAGTAAAAATGATGTCCAGCAAGACAGTTAAACCACCACCACCAAATTTAGGACCACTCTAAGCTTAGGTAGATATATAGATAGAAGATCACACACTTTATATGATAGTGTGGCAGATAATTTGGCAATATAGCGATATAATGTGGTAGATTATAGCATATCTCCCAACTACTACTGCTTAAAGCATGCCAACTTTATACTTGTAAGCCTTGTTAAATTTGAAACCAACAAAAAGGCTCCTTATAAGTTATATTCTTGTTCTCTCCCATTCCTACATAACACAATGTAGTACTATTACAATTTACTAGTACTCCCTATATATGTTTCAATAATGTTTAATTTGAACATGAATATGTACTTTCTATAATAATAATGTGGTAGAATATAGCAAGACAAATTCACTTATTAGTAAGTAGTATTATTACAATTTACTACTCAGTATTCAGTACTCCCGATTTATTTTTCAATAATGTTTAATTTGAACATGAATCTGTACTTTTTATAATAATCTGATAGAAAATATCAAGACAGATTCATATCATGCGCGAACGTAAGGACTCTAGTAGCTAGGTGGGTGCAAATGAGGTAAAATAATATTCCTTTTTCTAAAAAAATGTAAAACGTAACATATAAATAAAACTCGTAATAGATCATGTATAGACTCAATTACAAGAAAGATACCTACAAACTTCAAACCATTAAATAACGAAGTTAATTAAATCTTATATTAATATAAAAAGACACCCAAATTAAAACTAACTTTTATGATCTCAAATTTCCCAAAAAGCAAGGTAAGATATGTAATAATTTAGAAACCAAGTAATGTTAGTAAAGTCCTCTATTACAAACTCATGTCTATATATAAACACCCACTTCACCACTCCACAAGAAAAAGTAAACAAAACTCCCACCACCAATACTCTCTCTTTACTTCTCTTCTCCACCATTTCTTTCAGTTTCTCTTATCTCCTGAATATATACATACTATATACTATATAGTTCATAAATCTATGGCAGCAGACTCATATGGATATGATGAAGAGAGTAGTTGCTCATCCTCCATAACAATGCCAGATTCAAGCCATAGTTGGATGAGCCTAAACCTAAACCTAAACCTAAACCTTAGTAGTCTAAGCCTAAGTAGGCGAAGCAGTTTTTCAAGCAGTGTATCTTTGTCTTCCCCTTCTACAAAGCCTCACAAGGCGCAACAAGCGGCGTGGGAGGCGATAAAGGGGCTACGGAGGCAAGTGGCCGGAGGCCGTATCGGCCTCGAACACTTCCGCATCCTTAAACGTGTAGGAGGAGGTGATCTAGGCAATGTTTACTTATGCCAAATAAGAAGTCCTGCCGCCGTCGCCGCACCGCCATGCTATTATGCCATGAAGGTGGTTGATAGAGAGGCTTTAGCTATAAGGAACAAGCTTGTTAGGGCAGATATGGAAAAGGATATATTAGGGATGTTAGATCATCCTTTTTTGCCTACTTTGTATGCTGACTTTCAAGCTTCTCATTATTCTTGTTTAGTCATGGAGTTTTGCTCTGGTGGTGATTTGTATGCTCTTAGACTTCGCCAACCTAATAGGACCTTTCATATCTCTTCTTCTAAGTAAGTTTTTTTTTTTCTTTTTCTTTTCTTACCTATTATCTAATAATTTATCTATTAATTGATTTTTTGGGGGGTTGGATGTCTATATCACTATATGTGATGTAAGTTTTTATGTAAAAATTGACAATTAGGTGATAGTTGATACTAATTGTACGTATTATTGTTCATGATGTTAGAGTAAGGCTTGAGAATTGTTATTAATTATGTGCTTTGCATTGCAAATTTTAAGTTATGCATAAAGTATATATTTACATAGTACATGATGCTTAAATTGTTACTATGTGCATTACATAGTTTCATGCATGTGATGCTTTTTGGTGTTTTTGTTTTATTAGCATGAATAGTCTTTCTCACCATATGTAATGTCATGATCTTGTTTAAGAAAGATAATAATTTGGGAATATATTGTGCCTATATATGAGGCATGCATGCAATATGTATATCATGTATCATAAGTAGCATACTAAAATTTAATTTGCATAATAAAATGTAATTTATTAACAACATAATAAGTAAGTTCGGACAAAGTTGCCGTCTTAATTAAGTGCATTTTGTAAATTTTACTGTTTGATAGTTGGTCCATTGTTTGGTTCATTCTAGATGATTAAAAACATTGTAGAAGAAATAATTACGCAATACTTTATTGTGTTAATTACATCTCTTTTTTTTTGGGAAAGTACCATTGACAAAATTTTATTTTAAATATTTATTAATAGGTTTTATGCTGCGGAGACACTTTTAGGCTTGGAGTATCTACACATGATGGGAATCATATATAGGGATCTTAAGCCAGAAAATGTACTAGTAAGAGAGGATGGACACATTATGCTTTCTGACTTTGATCTTTCACTCAAGTGTGACGTGGTCCCAAAGGTGCTAAAACAAAAGGTGGCAGCTTCCATTGAGAAGAACAGTTATGGAAGGTGTTCCACTTCCACCCCTTCTTGTGTTACTCCCATACAGCCTGTCCTCTCTTGTTTTTCCAATAACAAGAGGAGGAAGAAGAAATCCCCTAGAAACACAACCACGATACGAGAAAAAGTCAATGGTGATCGCATTAATAGCGATTCCGATGATGGTGGTGGTGGTGGTGGTCATGAAGTCTTTGACACGGAGTTAGTGGCCGAGCCCATTAATGCTCGGTCCAAGTCCTTCGTGGGTACCCACGAGTACTTGGCTCCGGAGGTCATATCTGGGCTCGGTCATGGGAGTGCTGTCGATTGGTGGACCTTTGGGGTGTTCCTTTATGAGATGTTATATGGAAGGACACCTTTTAAAGGGGAAAACAACGAGAAAACACTCATCAATATTTTGAAACAACCAGTAACATTTCCTAGGGTGAGTCTAAATAGCGCCAAAGAATATGAAGAAATGATGAAAGTTCAAGATCTTATTTGTAAGCTTCTTGTGAAAAACCCTAAAAAAAGGATTGGTAGCCTAACAGGTTCAAATGAGATCAAAAGGCATGACTTCTTCAAGGGTGTTAATTGGGCCTTAATTAGGTCAGTTAGGCCACCTTTGGTGCCTAAGGAACAACTTCACAATCACAAGATGAACAAAAGTGCTAGTACTAATTGTAGTAGTAGTAGCTATCAAAGAGGTCTCAATATGCCTAAAGCACTAACCAAGAAAGAGAGGCAAGAACCATATCAAATTCCTCATCATCATTTTGATTACTTTTAAGAGACTTTAATTTTTTATGGAACTGTAAATAATTAGTTTACAGCTTTAATATAGGTTCTTAATAGATGTTAAGTTGATTAATGGTAGTGGATTAGTAGCTCTATATCACCATTATGTTTATCATCATATGTATAATCATAGATCAAATAGAGAGATCAACTCCTCAATTCTTTCCCATTTATCTAACTTATTATTATATATTTTTCTTGGTCCAAAATCAGTACTCATATTATCTTAATGACATAGTTATGAATATGATGTGTTGACTCATTTATAGTTGTGTTTATTCTTTACTCTCTGAACCACTTGCTTTATATAATGACATGTAAAAATATCCAATCTTAAACCAAAACATTTTCAGATATTATACAAGTAGCTAGTTTTTCTCACACACCTTATGGTCTCTTCTTTTCTTTTTCTCCAATCTTTCAGTCTTATGAAAATGACTAAGTATAGAAATATGAAATTCAGAAGAGAAAAAAAAACAGTTTCTAGTTTGTTTTTGAAAGAACATGATTAGTATAGCAATAAGTTATTTTAAGTTCATTATGCAACTTATATTATACGAGTACTGCAATCTTATAATTAAAAAATAGAAATTGACCGCGATAATTAAGGAACGATTTTTTTTGTTGTGATTAATTTCAAAGGAGTATATTTCTATGATACAAGTCGTACACTAGCCATGATTCCTCCTCTAGATCATCACCTATTATATTTGTTTAACCTCTTATCAAAATATGATAGAGAATTAACAATTGTTTGATGAAAGAAAAGGTAAAAGGTGGAAGAAGGTCCATAATTGCGTCAATGGTTTCCCCATAAGGTTTCATTGCATCATGTGGTCACAATTATGATTCTACTCAAGTAGGGAAAAAAAGGAAAATATGTGATCGCAATAAACAAAGGCAAAAAAGTTAATATAAACTCTATAAAACACTTTAGAATAGCTAAACAAACATACGAGTATATAATAAATGTGAGCATAAATTAAATTTTCTGAAAAGTTGGTGTATATTATGAGCAAAAGGTTTTTTCTTTTTGTTAATTTGTTCTATCTTTTAACTCATCTAGGCACTTTGGTATCCCAGCCTTTCCTTCGTTTTCTTTCATTGATATAAGAGAAAGAGAGGCTGGCTAACACAGGCCCATCATGGCCCTTCCCACCTTTCTCTGATTGTTCTCCCACTTTTTTCATCATGAGTTTGTTTTTTTGACAAATTTTGTTGTCATTTTTCATTTTGGTAGGGTCAAATTTTATGTCCTTTAATTACTATAGTAACTTTTTTTTTTTGGGAAAGGGTTACAATGCTTGATATGGAGGTAGTTTGGTTCAAAACTTTGGAATGAAATAATATTAGAACGAGAACTACATCGTTATAAGTATATATATCATATTTTTTTTTTCTGTTTATTGCTTCACTTGAAATATGGTTTTAAAGCTCATGCATTACATAAAAGGGGATAAAAAACCTGTTATTAAAAGATTTTATACGAGATTACCTCAACCAAACAACTTTTTCCCTATATAATGATATGAAATTCAGTCATGAAATCACAACCTAAAACCCCCCAATATCAAAGAAATAAGGGAAGAAGTTATTTTGGTTGTTGATGTATAAATGGTTACACCACGTTAATAATGTTTCAAGACCATATGAATCCAACTATTGTGAAATAATTTATTCACTTAGGCATCATAGAGTTGACACGATGGATATTGTTGAACAGCATGTAAAGGAAACTCAAAAGAACATAGTAGGATCTCTTGTAAGCAAAAAGATTAGCATGGAAGATAAAGTTTGGTTTAATTGTTTGTAATATGGAAATATATGTTGTATTGAGGTCCCTTGTCGAATTTTTGACATTAAGTTTGATGAGTTGTCCTTCCTAAAAGTTTTGTTTTCAACCTCTATACAAGTCTTAGGTTGTAATTGTTCTTAGATGCAATGATATTTGTACATTTCAGTTTGTGAATTGATTACGGGCAAAAGAAAATTTATTGCATCAGATGTTGCTCGTGAGTTGTGGCCCATCCAATTACATATCCATCAAATGCACTCTTTCATTATCTCAATCACATGAAACCTCCGACCTCAGCTTACCTAGAGAGTAATATTCTTCCATTAATTATTCCATTGATTTTCTTACCACCGTGGACACCTCTTATGATCACATATCATTAATTACAATTTTATATATAAAATTCGACATAAATTATATATATAATAAAATTCGATCAAAATTGACTTAAAATCTTGAAGGTTTATGTAAAGCTAGAAAAAGTCGCACTAAAATTTTGACAAGTAGTGTTTTTAATTTTTAAGAAAAAGGTTATTATGTAAAATTTGGTTGGGTTAGTAATGTCAATGTATATTTTCAATATATCAACTTCTATTATTTTAAAAGATAGAAACATTTTTATTTCAATAGTCGAAGTTTTGATGACAAATATAAAAGTCAAAGAATTGCAACTATCGAGAAACATATAACAAGTTTTAGTATTCAAAAATTGAGATTGACTTGTTTAAATCAGACTGTACAAGAACATATCTTTGAAAGCATGATTATATTTGACGCGAAAAAGCCTCGCCAAATTTGATTGAAAATATTGAAATCTCATTATATATAACATAACATAAATAAACTTCAAACCCAAAAAAAAAATGAATTCACCAAATTTGACCTATTGTTTGACACGTCAACAAGGTATATGATTTGTGGCAACCAAATCATATAAGCCCAACGACAAGAAGAAATCACGAGGGCTAGGAGCTAGTGAACAAGCGAAGGTTGATATAAGTTGGACATATTACGTAAAATTGGAGGCAAGTGAGTTATGAGTAGCGATATATGCTTAAGCGTTGGAGGTTGATTGATGTGATAAGCAACAATGAGAGTTAATGAATGTCGAAACAAACATTCCAAGACAATTCTTATTAAAGACGTTGTAATTGGCAAAAATACCAAAGGAAGATTATTATTGACAATTGGCGAGTTATGAGCCATGAAAAGAGTGGCCTGTGAGATAAAGATTGAAGATCTAGTAGCCGTGGCCCTTTTGCCCTCCTAAAGGTTTCAACCATTGTTGGTAGGAAAATCATAATAATATGGGAAACTTTCAAATGATATATATGTTTTCGAAAAATGTTTATGATGCTTTTTTTAAAAAAATTCCTAATTGTAATGGTGATTTTTGTATAAGTGTATCACAATCGATTTTTATTTGGTATTTTGGAGGATGTGGCGAGTTTTTTTTAAAATTATATGAAAAAATAAGATATCGTGATAAGTTTATAAAGGACTTTACCTTAAGACGGTTAACATAATAATTTGAAATATTATTTTGATATGTATTATTTATATTTCCTCCGTTCTGAAATAAGTGAAATACTTCTCTAAAAAAAACTCATATAAAAAAGAGAAGTGTTTCACTTATTTCAAAATGGAGGAAGTATATTTTAACAACTTGTAACTTTCAAACATCTCTTGTATAAGTTATTTAAGTGAAGAAAGTGATGTTCCTCAAAGTTTAACATGTTTGCTGATAAATACAAAGATATCCTAGAATTTTCAAATGTATTTTCCGAAATTGGTCAAGAATCAAGATGTGTAGCATTGATATCATGACATATAAATTATAAATTTTTAGTAGATAATAAGCTAATGATTAGCTTGGTTCACTTGAAAAAATTAAGCATGTTAAGTGTGGCAGTGTTCATAATTGCTATTTTACTAAGCTTATACTCTCTCTGTACCTATTTATTCTTCCTACTAAGAGATTTAAAATAGGAAGAACAAATAGAAACGGAGGGAGTAACAAAATATGTTTTATTAAATAAAATCAGTTCCAAAAAATGACTAAACAAATATTAATGGTTAAGAATATATATTAAGAACCGCTACAAAAAGTGATCAAACAACTTAGTGGTTATTTGGTATACAGGAAATTAGGTAGGCAATAGAAATTCCCATGATTTTCTGATTTGGGTAGTTGTTTGGTTGACAGGATGTGAGAAAAATGGAGGCAATGAATTAATATTCCTTGGGAAATTTTTTTTCCACAAAATGTGGGAATTTATTCACCCCAATTGGCCATTCAAAATTTCCACATCAATTCACGAGAAGTACAAATTCTTTGATGCCAACCAAACATATTAAGGCAATTTCTTAGGAATTACATGAGGGAAATAACTTCATAGGAAATGGAACTCCCCATGGGAATTAAATTCCCAGGCTTCCTTTATTTTCTTAAGATCTTCCTATAAATTGTAGTAGCAGAAACCAAGATATAAATAGAGAGAGTTTGTGCAAATGATCCATTTTTATTCATTCAAATAGAAGAGATAATGTGGTGGTAAGAACAAAATAAAATTATGTAGGTCCAACAAGTGGGGTCAAGTACTGAGAAATAGTTTAAAACCGCTAATCCCTTCTTGGATTTCCCCGAACCAAAATAGTTTCATTAAAGGGAGAGGTGCTGATATAAACTTAGTAGTAGCTTCTGAAATCCTCCACTCTATGCAGAAAAAGAAGGGGAAATGGGGGTGGTTCGTCCTAAAAATTGACTTAGAAAAAGCTTATGATAGAGTGGAATGGGCTTTTGTGAGAACTTGTCTGAAGTCATGTAACATGGATGAGGCATCAGTGAATTTTATAATGAACTGCGTCTCCCAAGCCTCCTCGTCAGTCTTAGTCAATGGTAGGAAAATGGGATCCTTCTCTCATTCTAGGGGTCTTCGTCACAAAAATTCTTGTCAATAGATTAAAACCGCTAATCCCTTCTTGGATTTCCCCGAACCAAAATAGTTTCATTAAAGGGAGAGGTGCTGATATAAACTTAGTAGTAGCTTCTGAAATCCTCCACTCTATGCAGAAAAAGAAGGGGAAATGGGGGTGGTTCGTCCTAAAAATTGACTTATAAAACGCTTATGATAGAGTGGAATGGGCTTTTGTGAGAACTTGTCTGAAGTCGTGTAACATGGATAAGGCATCAGTTAATTTTATAATGAACTGCGTCTCCCAAGCCTCCTCGGCAGTCTTAGTCAATGGTAGGAAAACGGAATCCTTCTTTCATTCTAGGGGTCTTCGTCAGGGGGATCCTATATCTCCCTACCTGTTTAATATCTGCTTAGAGGCTCTCTCTAGGGCAATTCATGGAGCTTGTGGTAGGAAGGAGTGGACCCCGTTTTGGGTAGGTCGGAAGAAGGTACCTATATCACATCTTTTGTTTGCGGATGATCTTCTCCTGTTTGGTAGGGTGGATGAGGATACAACTTTTTCGGTTAAGGATACCCTCTCTCATTTTTGTAAAGTCTCAGGGCAAAAGATTAATGAATTAAAAAGTAAATTGACTTTCTCCCCCAATACACCTCAGGAGGACAAGATTTTATTCCAAGAAACTATCAACATCAATGAAACGGCGAGTCTAGGTACCTATTTGGGTCTCCCCCTTTCTCACAAAAGACCAAGCTGTTCAAATGTTCAATTTGTGGTGGATAAAGTGAGAGCAAAACTAAGTCTTTGGAAGACTAAGTACCTATCTAAGGCAGGTAGATTGTGTCTCATCAATTCTACTCTTTCAACGATCCCTGCATACTATATGCAAGCTACTTTTCTTCCTGCCACAACGTTAAAAGATTTGGATTCTGTGTGTAATAACTTTTTATGGGGAGACTCCCAAGACCATAAGAAAATACATTTGGTGGGTCATGACCGGACGTTTGTTCCTAAAAATACAAGAGGGTTAGGGATTAGAAATCAAACCTTGACCAACAGAGCCTACATGGCCAAACTCGGGTGGAAAGTCTCTCAAGCCCCTCTCAACCTAGCTCAGGAGTGCATACAATCTAAGTACGTGCATAAGAATCACGTTACAAAGTTCTCTAATGGATCTACTGTGTGGAAAAACATAGTGAAAGGGTGGGACCTTCTTCAAGAGAGTTGCGAGTGGAGCCTAGGAAAGGGGAATCAAATAAGGTTATGGGATGACAACTGGCTCGAAATTGGGTCAATTAGATCCTTAGTGCAAGGTCCTTTGGGAGAAAAAGAATGCTTATGGAAAGTGAGGGATGTACGTAGTAGATGGCCAATGGGATTGTAACAGGATCACCTTGCAACTCCCCCATCATGTACTTCATCGGATCTTAAGTGTTATTCCTCCCAATGAAGAGGCCCGTGAGGACATGCTTATACCCTCTTTCATAACCCCTCGGGGTTTTTCATTAGGACAAGCCTATGAGGCCCAACTTACGTACCCATGGGCTAATCTAGACTGGTTGTGGAAACGCCCCATGGAACCCAAATTAAAATTCTTTTTCTGGTTATTATGGCGAGACCGCTTAGCTCACAAAACTCTTTTGTTTGGCCGTCACATAGTACTGGACTCTTTGTGTCCCAGATGTCTGCAGGCTAATGAAAACTCAGTCCATATTATTCGTCACTGTTAATTCTCGAAAGATGTTTGGGCTCTTCTAATTCCCACTGGCCCAGCCCATATTCCATTCGTGGACTAGCTCAAGGGTAACTTGGAAGCCGACCATATATACAAGGGAATCCATTGGTCCTCCCTCTTCCCCTACTTATGTCACGAGATCTGGAAAGATCGCAATGAATGTAGCATCAATGGCAAGAAGCCTAGTCAAGCCAATACTATCATACACAAAGTAATGTGCTTAGCGATTGTTGTACCCCCGAAATTGGACAATGAAATGACCCAAAAAAGTGTCGGGCTTAGGTCTTCCGTGGATGTTACCACAACCTACCAAATCCATGTAGATGCTTCCTTTTTGAACATAAGAGAACATATTGGGCTTGGGGGGTAGTTCGAGATAGGGGTAAGTACTGGAAATTGGGATTCCATCAAACAACCTTTGCCCAGGATCCTTTTATGGCCGAGTTAATGGCTGTTAGAGTTGGATTACAAATTGCAAGAAATTACAATTTCACCCATGCCACTATTTTTATAGATTGCCTGCGTGTTCAAAATTTACTTTGTCAAAATGATGGGTATGCTGATAAATATGCAAGTTTACTATGTGATTGCAGAAAGCTATGGAAGTTCCTTCCGAGGGTGAAGATTGAGCACTGTAGCAGGAAGTACAACATTGTAGCGGATAGTTTAGCCAAGTACGCGCGTAGTATGCGGATAGTATGAATGTAACTAGGATTTTCCCGACCCCCCCTAATTATTGTATGAACTCCTATATGGAGGATTGTATGGATGATTAAGGTTTTCTAATGTAAGCTCTCTTTTTTCACCAAAAAAAAAAAAGTACTGAGAAAAAGGAACAAAACATTACCATATAAAGTATAAAGTAATAGTAGGAAGATCTTTATAGAACACACTTAAAAGGAAATTAAAGTAGGTAAAAAGAAGAGAGTAACAAATGGATATGGAGTATACATGTAATATTACTGTGCACTGATTGGCGTCTTATAGTGAAATGCCAAAATAGCATCTCGCAAGGATACCAAAGTAATTTTATAAGTTGGAGGTACCAAAGTAAAGTATAGGCTGGTACCAAAATTCAGTCAAATTGGTACCAAAATAGAGTCAATGTGATACGAATACCAAAGTAACTCTTACTTTGGTATCAATTTGACTGAATTTTGATACCAACTTATACTTTATTTGGCACCTATTACTTTGGTATCCTTGTGAGATGTCATTTTCTCATGCACTTACTAGTTACTATACCTCGGGCCAATAACTAAAAAAAATAGGAAAAATAGACTAATATTATGAGTTGATAGAAGATATATATATCTAAAAGAGGAATAAAAGTTTAAAAATAAGTAGAACTTAAAATTATAACAAAATATATAAATAATGTAGGTAAAACTTAGGTTAACGAAGGGAGTAAAGATTCTACCAAAGTTTTTAGGTTTCAATCTTTACTCACCCCATGAGGCATCAATGAACAAATCAAGAAAAGAAAACAAAAGAATTTTAAAGGTAAGTTTAATTGCTGAAATTAGATGAGCACAATATTTATTTGCTTTTGGGGTTTATATTTATTTTTTTGGGATAAAAAGGCTTTTAGAAGCTGAGCATAATCATGACCATATATGGTGGTAATCAATTACTACGTAGCCAACTTTTGTAAAGCATGAAATAATCAATGCAAGCTTTCATTAAAAACTGAAAACGAAGAATATTCAAGTGGATTTCATTCATTTGATAAATCCACAGCAAGGTCTATGCACACAAATTGATGACACATTCTTGAGTAGCAGCAAACAAAAGCGAAAGAATGCATACAGCATATTCCATCCCTAAATTCTATGTAAATGTATAAATACTTAATTATATTTTGTGTGACGTGTTTAGTCAAACTTCTGCTTGCTTTTTGACAAATTAAGGGCAACTACTCATTTGAATTCATAATGTCGGAGTCATATTGTTGATTTTACAGATAATTAAAGCAGAAAAAGTTGAGATAACCTCTTCAAGTAGGCTATGTTCAATTCACCTGAAATTTTTTGATCTGAACTTATTTGATCAGAACTTATCTGAACTTATCTGATCTGATCTGATCTGAACTTATTTTTTTTGATCTGATCTGATCTGATCTGAACTGATCTGATCTGATCTGAACTTATCTTTTTAAAAACATATTATTACTAATATTATTATTACTTTGTATTTCATTACTAGTATTACTATTGCTATCATTTTATTACTATGCACAACTTTCAATAATAATAATAATAATAATAATAATAATAATTTATAATAATAATAATAATAATATTATTATTATTATTATTATTATTATTATTATTATTATTATTATTATTATTATAGCATAATTAGTTTTTTTTTTTTTTGAAAAAGAACACATTAGTATATGAACATACAATTAAAAATAAAAGATTAAGGACTCTTGGGTCCAATGGAATGGCTTCTTACCTCCCACATGGGAGACCAATGTTCAAATCTTGATGGAAGCATATATTTCAATATTGTTGTGGGTGGGGGAGGGGGTTGGGGCTTGTTGGGTCTTTATGTGAGTGACCCTGTGCGAGGGCAGCCTAGAGAAAATTCATCTTACCACGGGATTCCCGAAAGGGGCCCCAAAAAATTAAACATAAAAGAACACTCATGTTCAAGGTCTGTTGATAATAAGAATTTAGGTAGTAATAAAAAGAACATATAATGATATTAAAAAAAGTACATATATTGAAAGAGCATACAATATTTATTTAAAGAACACATTTTAAAAATAAAAGATAGATGTTATTTTTATATTGATGACATGTTTGGATTTAACTAACAACATGTTATTTGTTATATCAATAAATTGTTCTTTTTTATTATAAATAAACCTATAAATATATATAATCATATGATCTTGAACAAAATGGTTAAATATTCTTCTTATATCATTGTCTTGTTCTATATAAACTTTGTTTTTAAAGATAAGTTGAAATCCTTTGTAGGGAAAATTTTGAACGTGATGACAACACCATTAGGTTATCCCATGCTACTCATATTTTATATAAACTAGTAATATATAATTTATATTATTCTACCAAAATTGTTTTAAGAAAAAAACATCATATACTATTGTCATGTTCGTTACATGTACAACATCAAAAAGAACATCACATATCAAAATTATTAATTAGAATAAATATAAAAAAGAACACTTACAAATGCCAAAAGAACATTCTTCTTCTTGAACACAAATAGATTCAAATAGTGATATCAATGACATTTATAATAATAGCAACGACATTAATAATAATTACCAATATTAATAATTAATAAGTACAACAACGACAATAATAATAATCTTTTTGAACAAATGTACTAGTAAATTGTAATATTAATAGTAATAGTAATTGTATAAAGTAGTAGTAGTAATAATAATAATAATAATAATAATAATAATAATAATAATAATAATAATAATAATAATAATAACAATAATAATAATAATTATTACAATAACAATAATAGCATTAGTAATACTAATAATCATAATAATCATGATGATAATAATAATAATAATAAGTTTTTTAATATAAGCATAATCTGAACTTATCTAATCTGATCTGATCTGATCTGAACTTATCTGATCTGATCTGATCTGAACTTATCTGATCTGATCTGAACTTATCTGATCTGATCTGATCTGAACTTATCTGATCTGATCTGATCTGAACTTATCTGATCTGATCTGAACTTATTTTTTACGATCGATCGACCCGATCCGGGTCTAGTCCGATCCGATCCGAAATAAGCAAAAATAAGGTGAACCGAACATAGCCTTAGTCAAATTTCACTATTATGTGTATATTGTAAATGAATAGAGTACATAGTAGGTAGATTAAAAGATTTCTCATTCAAGCTATGTTTCGTTAATATCTTGCTAATTTTTTAGTATGTTATATGTATAAAGTATACAGTTACAATTATTTAACAACATGAAGTGAGCAACGCATGACTTTTGCCATAAATTTTGAATTTGATAGGTTAGAGATGACTACATATATGTATACAATGGTAATTAACATACTAGAAGATTAAAAATCCTCTAATCATTCAATTGGATTCCACAAATATTGATGTGTATCTCTAGCTAGTGAGTATATTATTTGTTGGGTAAACAAAGTTTTTTCTAGATTTGTATTCTTAAATTAGAATGTTTTTCTTTTTGCCCTGAAAACTAAATATAAGAACCTACTTTAAAGCTTAGTTGAGAAGAATGATTTTAGAATCCTGAACTGAACGTCGGTGATAAATTGGAGGAACTTATGATTTATGCGTAATTAGTCTCCCCCATCCCCTTAAAGATAATGGCATACTATCTCCTTAAATTTGTTTTGGGTGCACTTAATAGGTTATGTAGTTTGCGTCTTTAATATGTACTGTGTTAGTTACCATTTACCAACAAAAAGGGCAGTGTAAGTGAAAACTTAACTATTATGTATATGTATATGTATTATTATATTAGAAAAGTGACTAATTTGACCATTGTTTCCCAAAAGACCAAGATATTGACCAAAGACTATGTGTACTGTACGTATGGGTTTACTGTATATCTAGGATAATTTTTTTGCTGATTTCAAGTTTTACAAATGAGAAAATAATTATTTTTCGATGTACAGTACACCAGGGTATATAATGAAGTATAAATTGTAACATAAGACTATTTTTTAAAAAGATAGAACTATTTCAACAAGAATGTAGAAGAATGGAATGTATGATAATGTTGGGTCCAACAAGCACCAGATGTCTTCAAAATGGGGTAAATGGGGGTCATTTCAAGAAGGCCTAACAAACTCCTTTGTTCTATTGATCCGAAGAATGGAAAGAGCTGGACCATGTGGTATCTAGATTCAGGGGCGAAGCCAGACTTGGTTAAGGAGGGGGGCCAAGTATACTTCCCTTTTTTTATTATTATATTGTGAGGGTTCATTTACTAGAATTCTTTTATTTATTTATTTGGGCCTCTTATATATTATAGGCAGTGTCAGATTCAAGAATTGTCTCGCATGGGTTCGGAGACGTTCGAAAGAAAACCAAGAAGAATAATCGATAAAAAATATTTGGATACATTAATCCGGATATCAATTTAAACTAATAAATTGTAAGTTCACCCATTGTAACTTTATCAAGATATATTATTATTTATTTCTATCAATCTATTAGCTAAATAAGTGTTAAATTTGTCGCATAAGAATTATTATTATGGTAAGAAGTTGTATGTATGATAAGAAGACAAAACCAAAAAAAAAATTTAAAGGCGAAGTTGTACTTATGGTAAGAAGACAAAACCAAAAAAGTACAATGCAACTTGTATTAGGAAAATAGGAGATTACCAAAAGAAAAAAAAAATGGAACAAGTACTAATACTACAGATCGTCATTGACCGTCAACCACCTAAATACAAAGACCTATCCAATTATCATAGGTCATAACAAATAAAAAGTTTAGAATTTACGGAGTAATAAAACAGTAAAACCACAAGGAAAGAAAAAAAAAAAAAAAAAACAAGGTTTTGCTTTTGGTGGGATTCGATCCCGCGTCCACATACAAAGCAAGCACACTCAGATGACAACAAAAACCACCCTAGCGCTCTCCACTTCCTTGTTCTATTTTCACGCGAAAAATATATATCTTATTACTATTTTTTTATTTTAAAAAAAGGAAAAAACTGCACAATTTTTTCCTCATACGGTTGGGCTAGCAGGGGCCATGGCCCTCTTAGGCCCCTTAATAGCCTCGCCCCTGTCTAGATTACGGTCCAGCAAGAGTTATTTAAACCCAAAAAAGCCACTTGCCACCCACTATTGCTCAAGTAAAAACCATGAACAAAAAATGTTAGAACATTTATAGTTAAATGTGTTCGTTGTTAATATGTGATGTTTGCGTTTCGATGTTGTGGTGTAATGAAACGTAGTTAGTTAGAAGGAAATAACGAAAAGGCATGAAGAGCGCTCGCTCTACGGGAGCGTCCGCACAAAGTAGGCAGGAACATGTAGAAAATGTTCCAGCAGGCTAGGAGCGCCCGCTCCTCCTTGGAGCGCCCGCTCCACTGAGGAGCGCCCGCTCCCAACAGGAGCGCCCGCTCCTCTTCGTCAGTATTCGTTTTGCGAATTGGTGCTTGTCTTTGCGTCTGAATGGTTGCATGCTTTCAGGCTTTTCTTCTGTAAATCTTCCAAGGTATATAAAGGAAGATATCACATATTGGGATGGTAAGATTCATTTTACAAACTTGCCTTAGGAGATTCATTTCTAGATTTCTCTCCTTGTTCAAAGTGAAACACAACCTTCAAACACATTGTAGTGAATGTAGTTTGTCATCAACCAAACTTCATTGAACCTTCTTCGTATCTCACAGGAGTTTACCGTGAACCTTGTTGATCATAGTGGGTCGGTAAAATTCTTGTAGGAAAGCGTATATTTACGTGCTTGGAAGTACCATCCGGTTTCCCACAAGTTCCTTATACATTATACACATATAACAAAAAATCCACAAATTCATCAATTATGTTCTACTGTACTAGGACCACATGCTTGATGCTTGAATCAACTGATATCAAGAAGTTATAATTTAGTCAGAGGTTTCGCCGTTCGAAGCCTAAAATATATTTCGAAGAAGAATTATCAACCTTTTGTAGGGTTGGTGGTTACATTAAGCCTAAAAATCTAGATATTTTTTTAAAAATTTAGTAAGATAAGTTACATTAACATTTTTTCTTATAGAACACCCAGATACAACTTACTCCAACCCTCTTCATGAGAATTAAACACGCAACTTATAGGTGGAAGATGGAAGGGCGACATTCTGATCCACAGCTTGATCCAAATATATGTTAGGCATGACCTATTAGGTTATGCTTGTCTACGAGGCTAACGATTCCTAGAAGAGGCCCATGTACGAGTAGTACGACACAGTCGACAAGCTTCTTAAGAATTTATGTTTTGTTGAGAAACAGTGGAATGCTAGATTCCACTGTTCACATGTGAAGTCCACTTTTCCAGCATGCATTTAATGCATGTCAGGTAAGTTTTCTTCTCGCCTAAACTTCTTCCGCCAATGTTGAATCTGTAATTGTAAACAGTAGAGTTTTTTGCTTATAAATACCGGTGTAAGAAATCAGTTTTACATCAATACAAAATTACAATACTCTCTGATATTTCTATCTATAGCTTCTCTCTCTCCATATTTCTCACAACACGTTATCAGCACGAGTTTGCTATCGAAAAATAAAGGTATACATACTATACATCCATTCTGTTTCAAGTTCTAATTTTTTTTCTCCAAGCCCAACCCTTTATTATCCGAACATGGATCAACAAAGTAACGGGATTAACATTGTTTTACACAATGTCTCTGTCTCGGGTATTTACTTTTGGATAAAGCGAAACAATGTGCCATTCACTACCAACCCAGCGAGGGGAACTGTAAGACAGCCCCGACCCAATAACATTAACGACGGTACAAATACCCATACCAGAGAAAACCCACAAACCCCTGTTCCCAACACCAATAATAATCCTCCTATACAACCAACTGAAAATCAACCCCCACCAAGTAATAAAAGAGATAGGGATGAACAGGAAGGGACCAGTAGTAAACGTCACCATGCCACTAACTGATACGCTCAAGTTATACGATGTTTTTGTGGTATTTTAGGTACACTTTGCTAGGGGATTTATTTGTAATTGTTAATGTTGCATGTAAATCGACCTTAGCGGAAGTTCGGAATTTTATATATTAATTATTGTTAAAGTTGTAAGTTCCGAGCTTTTGGAAGCATGAATGGTTCCACAACATCGTCTCACCGACCAAGCTCCGCCACAACCAAGCTCCAAGCAACCACATCGCAAGCATGCCCAACATCGCAAGCCCAAGCACCGCATGCCTAGCAAGCTCGGCAGCATCGCCCAGCTCTCGCGCATGCTCGTACCTCCCAGCAGCTCGTTGCCCAGCTCTCGCGCATGCTCGCAGCAAGCAGGACCAAGGCAGGTCGCACCTCGCGAGCTAGGTCGCACCTCGCGACCTGTGCCGCACCTCGCGACTTCCTTGGCTTGCCCAGCTCTTCAGCTCGTTGCGAAGGCAGTAGCTCATCGCACCTCGCGACCTGTGCCGCACCTCGCGACCCCTAGATCGGTGTAATTGTCGGCTGATTTTTGAGCTTTAGTATAAATACTAAGCTCTATTTTTGGACCTAGGGGGCAGCAGCCACAAGGAGAGGGAGTCTCCAAAACTCCACTCCTCTCTTGTTGTCTTCTCTTTTTAGTTTTCATTTTCTAGTTTAGTTTTTGTAGATTTCAATTATGGGATTGGTTTATGCTATGCCGATTGTAGCTTGAACCGTTCTTGAACGAGATTAATATGGAGCTTCAAGCATTATTGTGAGATCTTTCCTCTCTATTTAGTTTCTTTGATTATGGTTTAATTTCTATGATTGCTTTCTATGGTTTTTGCATAATTATGCTAGGAACGTTACTAGTTTGATTGTGTAATTAATCTAATGCTAGATTTAAGAATAGAATCGGATTGTTTTATTCTTTTATCAATTGGTAGCAAACTAGGGAGTAACTTAGATGCAGATCGTCTTGGTTATTTCTTGGGGAAATTGAATCAACTGTTGAATGTTTATCGCTTGTATGACGTTAGCAGGTCTATTGGTTCTCTGTGTTTATTGCTGCTATTGGATTGAACTTAGACGCTATCGGACTAGGTTATCCTTTAGTTAGGGTTTTATAGTCACGCTGGTCGTGCTATTCAACTAAGAATAAGGAGAATGCGAGATTAATTCTCAACAATAGATAATTATGGAAATAATTAGAGTCGAGGTTAAATGATCGATAATGAATTGAAGTGGATGTTAATCGGATTCAAGATCTTCCTATATTGATTTCTCATTTTGTTTATATGCTAGTTAGTTTTAATTTGTTCGTAAATCTACTTGAAACCCCCCTTTTGTAATTAGGTTTCTCGGCCCTTAGCTTAATCTAGGTTTTGAATCACGCTGAATATAAAACTCGTCCCTGTTTCCCTGTGGATACGACCCCTACTTCCATTATACTAGTTTAGTGTAAAAGAGAGTAGGAGAAATTTTATCTTTGGCCGGGTGCGGTGCACAACGACACATCCGCGCCCGCCAAATTTTGGCGCCGTCGCCGGGGAAACGGTGTTACTTGTTTGTATTTAGCGTGATTTTTGAATGGTATTGCTTGTGCTCTTTGTTTTTGGTTGGCCACTCATATAAAGAATTCCCTTTTTGTTTTAGTTTCTAGTTTTCATCTTCCATTGAGCTCTATGTATTTCATTTTTGTATTTTGGACAAGAAGCATGGAACTTGTTGCTTAAACTCTCTTGGGAATGGTTGATTGAAGCTTTTGACGGTTTATTGTAAGATTTACTCTATATCTTGGTTATTGTCTAGCTTTAAATATTTATATTAATGGTCATGACTTGGATTAGCTAGGAGTACTACTAGTTGATGTTTGTTGTTGACTGAATGCTAGGTTTTGGATATAATCAGATGTTATATGCTCAACCATGTTGTAGTAAGCTAGGTATTAACGATGCATTGCAAGAGTCCTTCTCAATCAATTTTGCAGGTACTTGAAGTGGAGATTGACATGGAACCACCATTGTCACACATGGAGCACAACCCAATGACTAAGCTTAAGGTACTAAGTCGAGCTCACGACTTTAAACAACAGTGCTTCTCGGGAGGCAACCCGAGACCCCTTTATTTTCTTTCTTTTCCTTTATTTTTCATCAAATTTCCACCACCACAACAAATTTTCTTTCACCCACCGCCCACACACAACAAAAGATCCACAACCAATCTTAATTCACTTGTAACCAAAATCCACAAAAGAAAATCCGTTGGGAGGACTTCAATAGCTAGGAGTTGGTAACACTAGAGGATTGAGATTGTTAACGTATCTTTTCGATCTCTTAAGCTAGGTGCAAATCTCAAAAATTTAAACAAAATTTGAATTTGTCATTTGTTTGAGTGATTCAAGGGAGAGGGTTGTGAGTTGAGTTATGAGATTTGAGTTGGTGTTGTTAAGAAATTTGAGTTGGACGGATTGCTTTTCATGAGTTTTGAGCATTCGATCTTCGATTTACCCGATTGTCGGTTTCCCCCCATTTTCCGTTTACTTTTTCTTTTAATTGTCGACACATTGAGGACAATGTGTAGTTTAAGTAGGGGGGAGGGTACTCTCATTCTCATGTATCTATGTTGTATATATTACTTTTAGTTTGAATAGAAAAATGAAAAAAAAAAGTATATAAAAAAAAAAAATGAATGAAGATGAAGTGAATCCCGCTGAGTTGAAAACCCACAAGGGCGGGCGACTCGGGCAAAATTGGGGGCCCGGATAGGTTGAAAACCCAAAAGGGCAACCTATGCAAAAAAGTGGCTTATATTGAGCGGGTGAGTTTTGTGAGCCGGAAAAAGAAGAGAGATGAAAAAAAAAATGTGAGAAGCTAGGATGAAAACCTGAAAGGGCTCCTAGGCAAAATCAGAGATTAAGAGAGAATTATATACTTTGAAAACTCATTTGCCGGAGATGGTGTCATAAGGTGGAAAGCGTTTTCGGGTTGGAACCCCCACCAAGTAATAAAAGAGATAGGGATGAACAGGAAGGGACCAGTAGTAAACGTCACCATGCCACTAACCCAGAAAATAAATAATTTAATAATAAAGCCACCTTCATGGAGGGCAAGGACATTTATTTTATGTTATATTTTTTTTTTTGCCTTTGAACCGCCTATATGGACGGGTTAACTTTTGAACTTGCCGCCTATATGGACGGCCTAGTGAAGTGATAAAATTATTATCTCTTATATGTGCAATAATGTTATATGTATGCAGGCAACAAGCATTCAGAATACTATTATATATTATTGTCTCTAATCTTCTATCTTTTTTGCATTTGTAGTTACATATATTATATTGCCATTTTACCAACATGCTCTAATATCTATTTGCCAATCTTAAAATTTTATTGCACTGTATATTTTTAGCTGTAGATGAATTGCACAGTTAGGGTTAACCCTCTATAAAAGCGGATTACCCGCCCCATTTTTACCACACATCTCTTATCTTCTTCCAACTTTTTCCTCTACACTCACAAATTTTTTTCTTCTTCTTCCTCAACCTTCCGGCCACCATGTTCCACGCCGACGACAACCGTCCTCCACCTTCCTCTTCTTCTTTTGAGGAGGATTTTAGGATGATACGGCTGTACTTATTCCTTATAGCTGATTTCTTTTTCCGTCTTATGCCATTCATGATCTATCTCCTCATACACAAGTAGGAGACAAATTTTTTTTCATCTCCCTCGTTGCATTTTTTTCCATTTTTGGCATCTTTTTTGTGTCTTTAAGTGCGTTTTTAGGAAGTTTTTTTGTTTCTCTCACTCATTGTATTTTTTCCATTTTTGGCATTTTTTTTTGCTTCGTTATATTGTACGCTATTTTCGTATTTTTTTCTTTTGTTTGTACTGTTTATGTATCATTATAATGATATAAATCAGGGGGAGATAATATATGTGATTTATTATCATTCACAAATTTTAAATATTTACATGTTTGTAGTTAAAATGGGAGATCTAGTGAAAAGACAATTTAACATACTAGATCTATCTGGGCTAAAGTTTTTAGAATGGACATTGGACGCCCAAATGAATTTAAAAGCCCAAGGACTGGAACATACAATTAAGGGTGTGACAACCCAACAAGGTGATGCAACTACATCAGTTAAAAAGGCGACTGGGCAAGAAAAGGCAAAAGCCTTAGTCCTTCTCAGGCATCATTTATATGAAAGTTCGTTTAAAAACTGAATATCTCCTTGTGGAGGATCCCAAAGAACTATGGGATAGCCTGAGTGAAAGATATGGGCATCATAAAAATGCACTCCTCCCAAAGGCACAATTTGACTGGCTCAATTTGAGATTCCAGGACTTTAAAGCAGTCAGTGATTACAATTCACCGTTGTTTAGAATTGTATCATTGTTGAAATATTGTGATCATCCCATCACAGAAGAGCAGATGATAGAAAAAACGCTCTCCACCTTGCACGCTTCTAATATAATATTGGCTGAACAATACAGGTTCAGAGCTTTCAAAAAGTACTCTGAGCTAATATCAGTACTACCTGTGGCTGAATAAAATAATGATCTTCTGCTGAAAAATCATAATCTTAGACCTACGGGGTCTTCAGCCACACATGAAATAAATGCAATAGAAAGCTCTGATCCACCTGAAGCAAATGCTATACATAGAGGTGGACGCGGTATTACAACAGTCGTGAGAGATGACGTGGTAATTACCGCGGCAGAGGGCGTGGACGTGGCAGAGGTCGATTTTCCCCAAGAAATAACAATTTTAAAAATTCTGATAAAAATTGGGGACAATCATCTGGAAATCAGAGGCAGTCGTCCTATAAAGGAAATGACACTTGCCACAGATGTGGCATGACTGGGCATTGGGGCCGCACATGTCGTACTGTCAAACATTTGGTAGACCTATACCAGGCTTCAATAAAGAACAAAGGGAAAAATGTTGAAGCAAATTTTGTTAATGAAGCTAATACATCCATGCCCAGCTTTGATGTTTCAGATTTTTTTTATGGATAATGCTGAAGCAGAAAACAACTTTGCAATGCATTAATATGCTTAGTTTATTTTAATTACTTCAATAATCATTTTCATATATTCCCTCTTTTGATTATTAATAAAAATATGCACTTTCTTATACTGATCTTCATATTCATTATTTATGAAGATATGGATTTGCCAGAAGTTGGATCCAAAGAACAATGTATCCTCGACAGTGGGACAACACACACCATATTGAAAAATAAAGAGTATTTTTCAAAACTCACAATATTCCAGGCAAATGTTAGCACAATATCTGGGACAGCCAAGTTAATTGAAGGCTCTGGGAAAGCCTGTATTATATTTCCAAATGGGACAAAATTGATAATCAATGACGCATTATATTCGAGTAAATCTCGAAGAAACCTTATAAGTTTCAAAGATATACGTCAGAATGGTTACCATTTGGAAACCATGACAGTGAATCAAGAGGAATTTATATGCCTCGCGGCAGAAAAATGCGGCAAGAAATACATTTATGAAAAATTGCCAGCACTTTCCTCATGACTATATCGCATAGATATACGTCCAATTGAAATTAATATGATATCTAACCAGAAGTTAGATAATAGAGAATTATTTACTCTATGGCATGACCGATTTGGCCATCCTGGCACAGGACTGATGCATAGAATCATTGAAAATTCAATTGGACACTCTATAAAGAATGTCAAAATTCCTCGGTCAATTGAATTATTATGCTCTGCATGCTCACTTAGCAAATTGATAATTAGACCATCTGTAAATAAGATTGCCACTGAATCTCCAATGTTTTTAGAAAGAATACAGGGAGATATTTGTGGGCCTATTCACCCCGCATGCGGACCATTCCGCTATTTCATGGTATTAATTGATACATCTACTCGATGGTCACATGTGAGCCTTTTGTCAAGTAGAAATGTTGCATTTGCAAAACTTCTGGCTCAAATAATTCGATTAAGAACTCAATTCCCAGATCATACAATAAAGAGAATAAGATTAGACAATGCTGGGGAATTTACATCCCAAACTTTTGATGACTATTGCATGTCTATTGGGATTATTGTTGAGCACCCTGTGCCTCATGTACATACACAAAATGGTCTTGCTGAATCATTAATCAAGAGACTGCAATTAATTGCAAGACCATTTATAATGAGATCAAAATTGGTGATTTATTTACATCCCAAACAACTGGTGATTTATTTACGGCTCGATTTGCTGATTGTCATTTCAATGAGTCAGTATTCCCATCCTTAGGGGGAGAGAAAGTGGACCCACAAAATATAAAACCAGAAATTACATGGATCGCATCGCAAATGTCGTTTTGGGACCCAATAACAAATTCATGTGAACAAGAAGTCAAGAAAATTGTTCATTTGCAAAGTATTGCAAACCAATTGCCTGATGCATTCACAGATATTAAGAAAAGCGACAAAGTCACATGTGCATGCTGAGAATGCCCCTGCACGAAGATAAGCATGTCCCAGAAGAACATGAACATGAAAGCATCGACAACAATGAAACTTCAATTAATTATGTTTCTACAAAGAAACAATGGAATCGAAAAGATGTTGTCTTGAATGAAATATTTGCTTACTCCATAGCGGTTGAAATGACATACGATGAAAATGATATAGAACCAAATACAGTAGATGAATGTCGCCGTAGAAAAGATTGGCCAAAATGGAAAGAAGCAATTCAAGCAGAATTGAAATCACTTGAAAAACGTGAGGTATTCGGACAAATAACCCAAATACCAAAAGGTGTAAAACCGGTTGGGTACAAATGGGTATTCGTGAGAAAACGAAATGAGAAAAATGAAGTTACTAGATAGAAGGCAAGGCTAGTAGCCCAAGGCTTCTCGCAAATGCCAGGGATTGATTATGATGAGACATATTATCCAGTAGTTGATGCAGCTACACTAAGATTTCTGGTAAGCTTATCAGTCTCAAAAGGATTGCAAATGAAGTTAATGGATGTAGTGACTGCATACTTATATGGGTCACTTGACACAGATATTTATATGAAAGTCCCTGATGGACTAAAACTACCAGAAAATCACATGCCCAAAGAGATGTTTTCAATAAAATTGAAAAAGTCACTCTATGGGTTAAAACAATCTGGAAGAATGTGGTATAATCGTCTTAGTGAATACCTATTGAAAGAAGGATTCAAAAATAATCAAATCGGTCCTTGTGTTTTCATAAAGCGATCCAAATCAGGATTTGCCATCATCGCTGTTTATGTCGATGATTTGAATATTATTGGAATTCTCAGAGAACTCGAAGTAACTGCAAAGTACTTGATGAAAGAATTTGAGATGAAAGATCTCGGGAGGACAAAATTTTGCCTTGGCTTGCAAATAGAGCATTTGAGAAATGGGATTTTTGTCCATCAATCAAACTATACAGAAAAAGTTCTGAGACGTTTTTCATGGACAAAGTCCACCCAATAAGTTCTCCAATGATAGTGCGTTCTCTGAATGTGAAAGATGATCCATTCAGACCACGAGAAGAAAATGAAGAAATTCTTGGTCCTGAAGTACCATATTTAAGTGCGATTGGTGCCTTAATGTACTTGGCTAACAATACCCGACCTGACATAGCATTTTCAGTAAGCTTGTTAGCTAGATACAGCAATGCACCAACGAACAGACATTGGAATGGAATCAGACACTTGTTACGCTATCTTCGAGGAACACAAGATCTTGGATTATTCTACCAGTTGAAACCAAATGCGTCACTCATTGGATATGCAGATGCTGGATACCTATCAGACCCACAAAAGGCTAAGTCTCAATCCGGGTATCTATTCACTTATGGAGGTACTGCAATATCTTGGAAATCCACGAAGCAGACTTTGATGGCCACATCATCAAATCATGCAGAATTAATTAATCTTTATGAAGCTGGAAGAGAATGTGTATGGCTAAGGTCAATGATCAACAATATCCAAGAAGAATGTGGGATGGAAACAATAACAACAAACCCAACTATCATCTACGAAGACAATACTGCGTGCATCACCCAAGTAAGCGAAGGGTACATCAAAGGAGACAGAACTAAACATTTATCACCAAAGCTCTTCTTCACTCATGACCTCCAAAAGGAAGGGACGATAAACATCCAACAAATCCAATCATGTGATAATCTAGCAGATTTATTCACCAAATCCCTTCCGGCGAAGAAATTTGAAGAATTAGTCCGAAAAATTGGAATGCGGCATCTTCGTGATGTATGGTAAATTCAGGGGGAGTATTATATGCGCTGCACTCTTTTTCCCTTCGATCAGGTTTTTATCCCACTGGGTTTTTCCTGACAAGGTTTTTAATGAGGCAGTTAATTTTAAGCATATAAGAATACATAATAGTTGTACTTTGTCCCTAGTTGTGGATTTTTCCCACAGGGTTTTTTTTTCTAACAAGGTTCTTAATGAGACAACGTCTATTATGAGTTATCAGTGGACATTCAAGGGGGAGTGTTGAGAAACAGTGGAATGCTAGATTCCACTGTTCACATGTGAAGTCCACTTTTCCTGCATGCATTTAATGCATGCCAGGTAAGTTTTCTTCTCACCGTAAACTTCTTCCGCCAATGTTGAATCTGTAATTGTAAACAGTAAAGTTTTTTGCTTATAAATACCGGTGTAAGAAATCAGTTTTACATCAATACAAAATTACAATACTCTCTGATATTTCTATCTATAGCTTCTCTGTCTCCATATTTCTCACAACATGTTTCAATTTCTTTTAATTTGTTTTTTTGTTGATGTTCTAAAATGACATTCATGCATGGGCACAAACATCAGCATGCGTCACATGTTGTGCCAACTCCGTCCGTATTCAACATATTTTTTCTTTTTGATAAATTTAACATATTATTTAAGACTCGTCAGTATTTAACATTTGTCCATATGTAATCAATATGTAATTGTTAGGGATTTCTCAAGTGTGTGCAAAGTATTGTCCGACATTGGTAAAAATAGGGGTGAGCAGACTAGTTTATAAGTCTAGTGAACTATTCCTCCTATTACGAATTGGTTTTAAGATAGAATCTTATTGGGTTTGTGGGCAGTTTCCTCAAATATATATACTTCATCCATTTCTTAATACATACAATATGTTGAATTTTACACATGGTAATGCACTATTTTGATTGTCATTATTTTTAGTTATCAATTAGTAAAATTTGTAAAAATTAATATTTTGAAAATAGATTTTGAGACTAATCCTGTAACACCCCGTAATTTTCACTCTTTATTTTTGGTGTTTGTTTACATTAAAATGATATTTTTCGTAAAAATAAATAATTTATTATTTTGATTATTTTGGAACGTGTTGTGAAAATGTGTATATATATTTGTATGTTGTGATGTATTTTAATATATATTTATTTTAAGTTGTTAGTTATTTATTTTAAAGGTTATATTAATTTCGTTATTAGTTTAGGCGCGATTTAGGAATTTATCGATTTATCGCGTGACGGACTTTTGATGCATGGACCTTTGATGACTTGGGCCGAAATCTTCTTGGTGTACTTGGGTTTGGACAGCCGGCTATGGGGAGGGAGAATGAAGAAGTTTCTCCTCTTTTATTTCATTTCTTTTAATTGGTGACTCTTGGTAGATTGTAACCCCCCATAACCCCCCTAATCATTCTCCTAAACCCTTCATTTTTCCTTGCCATAAAATTCTGATTTTTATTAAAAGAGGTTCAGCATCATTTGCATTTAACCCTCACCGTTTTCAAGAAAAGAAAGGGAGAAAAGGAAGAGGAAAAGAATAGAAAGTTTCAACCCGGTTTTTCCTGTCACACCTTCACGAAAATAACCTTAGCCAGAGATCTAACCGTTTGATCGTCTTCAAATTTGGACAGAACATTTATAACATCTTGTTCTACACTCTGACCAGAGAGATTTAGAAACTGAGCTTTTGATCACCGGGAATCCGACCAGAGCAGTGTGAAATGAGATTTTTCAACGTTCAAGAAGAAAATGCCTAGTGACTGGTTGCTTCAATTCTCGTTCGTTGTGCCTTGGGGTTAGAAGAGGAATTGGATTGTATGCATAGCTCTTAACTATCTCTTTAGACTCAGCTCTCCTCCCAACGTTCCAGGTAACTAGTAGTTATCTTAGAACCATAGTGATTAGGGTATTATTCGGTATTAGATTATTACGCTAGAAATTATTTAAAATACTTTTTGAATGAAATTATTGACGAAATTTGACATGAATATACTTGATGCATGCTGTGCGATTACTGTAAAGAGAAAAATAATTTTCGTATGATTTTTGGTATTTATTTGATTTAATTGGTGTTTTGTGCGTTTTTGGCTAAATTGCATAATAATTATTAAACGGATGTTAAAATTGCTGAAATTATTTTTCTTAGATCATGTTGTATGCGTAGTATGTATTCCATGCCTTAGAATAATTTTTTCCTACTGTGTACTGGTTTATTTAATTGATATATCTGTTTTGCAATTTCGTTTCTGTCAGTATATAAATCATGAAAATTATTTCTGGAGGCCTAAAAATTCATTTCTTTGTATAATATGTATTTCCGTGAGCATGTTGTGTAAATTTTTGGTAATTTTTGGGCGTTTATTTATATTTTTAGTTATTATATTGCCTTTATTGAGTAATCTGTATATTAACTTTTAAAATTACTTTTGGAGACTGAAAATTATAAATAAAATTTATACCATGTCAGTAGAGCCATTAGGGTCATTTGATAATTTTTGTGTGATTTTACTGCTCGAAATTATTACTTTAATAATTATTATTGGGTTTTTGTTGTGAAATTGAGGATACTCTTCTAAATTATTTGTGAGCTTGTTAATCAGAAATAATTTGTGATCTTTTATGTTCTTGGATGCTGGTGTTTAGTAGGTTGCTGTAAGTATTATTGGTATCATTATGTTTATGTTTGATTTATGTAAAAATGATTAATTGTGTACTATTCATTTATTTAATAAGCCTTGGAGTTAATTGGTGATGCATTTTTTATTGATGTTGTTAGTGCTGTAAAAACTATTTCACTATCATTGTTGATGCTTAGTGATGTTTAAAGTATTGTGGTTGGAGATATTTGTTGTAAATTTGTAAGTTACTGCTTTGAAGATTTTTGAAAAATTACTTTTGATGAATTATGGGTATAAGGCCAGGTGGCATCCCTTTTGACGAATATTTTTGAGATGAAGGATACATTGATGATATTTATGATTTTATTTTGAGATAAGAACATCCGGTGGGATAGATGTAGTCCCCGGTGAAGAACATGACAACCACCTAATTTGCGAACTAGGGGTAAGCTCGGGTTAATTGTTGTCGTCCGAGAGATCGGGGAGTTCTGCGTGTTCTACCCCGCATCGGGAGTTTGGCCATTCTTAGACACGGGCAAGTGGGGAACGTAAGCCCATAGGCGACCTGGAGATTGCGATTTGACAAACCTTAGGAAGTGAATTGCGATTCACTAGCGTTCGGTTTCTGACTCAATAACTTGTTTTACCTATATTTTATTTTTATAAAAGTACTCTTGAGATGATTTATTTATTTTTATCCAACTCACTTGCTATTTATTATTCATTTGCGTTATTTGTGAGTTATATGGAAGTGGATGCATATTGTAGTTGACTTGACTTTATGCTTTCCTTTCTTATTAATCTATGTCCGAATCATGCTTTGATTTATTTTGTTCGGGAGAACCGCTAGTTACTCCCACCGATTGTGGATATTTGTTGTATATTTTGCGAGGTTTTGTTGATGGGGATTTTCTTTGATTTTGGGCTCGGGTTGAGATGCGAGAAATAATCTATTAGGGGTTTTAGTTCTAGACTTCTCTTTAGTTTGAGATAGTTTTCTCATTTCGATTTTAATCTAAGTAATTAATTTACTTATAGTACTTACTTATGTTTGTTTTTATCACTTAGTTATTTAAACACTATTCTTGTAGTAGTGACATTCCCAGAAGACGATGTTTCCGCCATCGTCCTATTAATACTATTATTATTTCTTTCTTTTCCGCTTTGAAATTCTGGGGTGTTACATAAATACTAAAATTTAGTACACTATATAATTGGACTTGGGTTTTTCTTAAACATTCTTTGAAAATGTGTATATATATATTTATATGTTGTGATATATTTATTTATATATATATATATGCATATATACATATATATATATGTACATATATATACATATATATATATGTACATATATATATATATATATATATGTATATATATATATATATATATATGTATATATATATATTTATTTATTTATTTTAAGTTGTCAGTTATTTATTTTAAAGGTTATAGTAATTTCGTTATTTGTTTAGGCGTTTAGGATGCAGTTTTGTCACGTAGCGTTTTTGTAACGTTGTTGGACCGACTTGGGTGATGAAATGTTGCATCGCATGTGGCGTGCTAATGTGTTTATTATATTTATATTTATAATATAATTTATTAGAGTTATTTTCATTATTAAGTATTTTCAAAGTTTAGGCGCGATTTAGGAATTTATCGATTTATCCCGTGACGGACTTTTGATGCATGGACCTTTGATGACTTGGGCCGAAATCTTCTTGGTGTACTTGGGCTTGGACAGCCGGCTATGGGGAGGGAGAAGGAAGAAGTTTCTCCTCTTTTATTTCATTTCTTTTAATTGGTGACTCTTGGTAGATTGTAACCCCCATAACCCCCCTAATCATTTCTCCTAAACCCTTCACTTTTTCCTTGCCATAAAATTCTAATTTTTATTAAAAGAGGTTCAGCATCATTTGCATTTAACCCTCACCATTTTCAAGAAAAGAAAGAGAGAAAAGGAAGAGGAAAAGAATAGAAAGTTTCAACCCGGTTTTTTTCCTGTCACACCTTCACGAAAATAACCGTAGCCGGAGATCTAACCGTTGGATCGTCTTCAAATTTGGGCAGAACGTTTATAATATCTTGTTCTACACTCAGACCGTAGTGATTTAGAATCTGAGCTTTTGATCACCGGGAATCATGGTCGGAACAGAGCAGTGTGACATGAGGTTTATCAACGTTCAAGAAGAAAATGCCTAGTGACTAGTTGCTTCAATTCTCGTTCGTTGTGCCTTGGGGTTAGAAGAGGAATTGGATTGTATGCATAGCTCTTAACTATCTCTTTAGACTCAGCTCTCCTCTCGACGTTCCAGGTAACTAGTAGTTATCTTAGAACCATAGCGATTAGGGTATTATTCGGTATTAGATTATTACGCTAGAAATTATTTAAAATACTTTTTGAATGAAATTATTGACGAAATTTGACATGAATATACTTGATGCATGCTGTGCAATTACAGTAAAGAGAAAAATAATTTTCGTATGATTTTTGGTATTTATTTGATTTAATTAGTGTTTTGTGCTTTTTTGTCTAAATTGCATAATAATTATTAAACGGATGTTAAAATTGCTGAAATTATTTTTCTTAGATCATGTTGTATGCGTAGTATGTATTCCATGCCTTAGAATAATTTTTACCTACTGTGTACTGGTTTATTTAATTGATATATCTGTTTTTGCAATTTCGTTTCTGTCAGTATATAAATCATGAAAATTATTTCTGGAGGCCGAAAATTTTATTTCCTTATATAATATGTATTTACGTGAGTTTATTCATGTTGTGTAAATTTTTGGTAATTTTTGGGCGTTTATTTATATTTTTAGTTATTATATTGTCTTTATTGAGTAATCTGTATATTAACTTTTAAAATTACTTTTGGAGACTGAAAATTATAAATAAAATTTATACCATGTCAGTAGAGCCATTAGGGTCATATGATAATTTTTGTGTGATTTTACTGCTCGAACTTATTACTTTAATAATTATTATTGGGTTTTTGTTGTGAAATTGAGGATACTCTTCTAAATTATTTGTGAGCTTGTTAATCAGAAATAATTTGTGATCTTTTATGTTCTTGGATGCTGGTGTTTAGTAGGTTGCTGTAAGTATTATTGGTATCATTATGTTTATGTTTGATTTATGTATAAATGATTAATTGTGTACTATTCACTTATTTAATAAGCCTTGGAGTTAATTGGTGATGCATTTTTTATTGATGTTGTTAGTGCTGTAAAAACTATTTCACTATCATTGTTGATGCTTAGTGATGTTTAAAGTATTGTGGTTGGATATATTTGTTGTAAATTTGTAAGTTACTACTTTGAAGATTTTTGAAAAATTACTTTTGATGAATTATGGGTATAAGGTCAGGTGGCATCCCTTTTGACGAATATTTTTGAGATGAATGATACATTGATGATATTTATGATTTTATTTTGAGATAAGAACATCCGGTGGGATAGATGTAGTCCCCGGTGAAGAACATGACAACCACCTAATTTGCGAACTAGGGGTAAGCCTGGGTTAATTGTTGTCGTCCGAGAGATCAGGGAGTTCTGCGTGTTCTACCCTGCATCGGGAGTTTGGCCATTCTTAGACACAGGCAGTGGGGAACGTAAGCCCATAGACTGACCTGGAGATTGCGATTTGACAAACCTTAGGAAGTGAATTGCGATTCACTATCGTTCGGTTTCTGACTCAATAACTTGTTTTACCTATATTTTATTTTTATAAAAGTACTCTTGAGATGATTTATTTATTTTTATCCAACTCACTTGCTATTTATTATTCATTTGCGTTATTTGTGAGTTATATGGAAGTGGATGCATATTGTAGTTGACTTGACTTTATGCTTTCCTTTCTTATTAATCTATGTCTGAATCATGCTTTGATTTATTTTGTTCTGGGAGAACTGCTAGTTACTCCCCACTGATTGTGGATATTTGTTGTATATTTTGCAGGTTTTGTTGATGGGGATTTTCTTTGATTTTGGGCTCGGGTTGAGATGCGAGAAATAATCTATTAGGGGTTTTAGTTCTAGACTTCTCTTTAGTTTGAGATAGTTTTCTCATTTCGATTTTAATCTAAGTAATTAATTTACTTATAGTACTTACTTATGTTTGTTTTTATCACTTAGTTATTTAAACACTATTCTTGTAGTAGTGACATTCCCAGAAGACGATGTTTCCGCCATCGTCCTATTAATACTATTATTATTTCTTTCTTTTCCGCTTTGAAATTCTGGGGTGTTACATAAATACTAAAATTTAGTACACTATATAATTGGACTTGGGTTTTTCTTAAACATTCTTTGAAAATGTGTATATATATATTTATATGTTGTGATATATTTATATATATATATATATATATATATATATATATATTTATTTATTTATTTATTTTAAGTTGTCAGTTATTTATTTTAAAGGTTATATTAATTTCGTTATTTGTTTAGGCGTTTAGGATGCAGTTTTGTCACGTAGCGTTTTTGTAACGTTGTTGGACCGACTTGGGTGATGAAATGTTGCATCGCATGTGGCGTGCTAATGTGTTTATTATATTTATATTTATAATATAATTTATTAGAGTTATTTTCATTATTAAGTATTTTCAAAGTTTAGGCGCGATTTAGGAATTTATCGATTTATCCCGTGACGGACTTTTGATGCATGGACCTTTGATGACTTGGGCCGAAATCTTCTTGGTGTACTTGGGCTTGGACAGCCGGCTATGGGGAGGGAGAAGGAAGAAGTTTCTCCTCTTTTATTTCATTTCTTTTAATTGGTGACTCTTGGTAGATTGTAACCCCCATAACCCCCTAATCATTTCTCCTAAACCCTTCACTTTTTCCTTGCCATAAAATTCTAATTTTTATTAAAAGAGGTTCAGCATCATTTGCATTTAACCCTCACCGTTTTCAAGAAAAGAAAGAGAGAAAAGGAAGAGGAAAAGAATAGAAAGTTTCAACCCGGTTTTTTTCCTGTCACACCTTCACGAAAATAACCGTAGCTGGAGATCTAACCGTTGGATCGTCTTCAAAATTGGGCAGAACGTTTATAATATCTTGTTCTACACTCAGACCGTAGTGATTTAGAATCTGAGCATTTGATCACCGGGAATCATGGTAGGAACAGAGCAGTGTGACATGAGGTTTATCAACGTTCAAGAAGAAAATGCCTAGTGACTAGTTGCTTCAATTCTCGTTCGTTGTGCCTTGGGGTTAGAAGAGGAATTGGATTGTATGCGTAGCTCTTAACTATCTCTTTAGACTCAGCTCTCCTCCCGACGTTCCAGGTAACTAGTAGTTATCTTAGAACCATAGTGATTAGAGTATTATTCGGTATTAGATTATTACGCTAGGAATTATTTAAAATACTTTTTTTGAATGAAATTATTGACGAAATTTGACATGAATATACTTTATGCATGCTGTGTGATTACTGTAAAGAGAAAAATAATTTTAGTATGATTTTTGGTATTTATTTGATTTAATTGGTGTTTTGTGCGTTTTTGGCTAAATTACATAATAATTATTAAACGGATGTTAAAATTGCTGAAATTATTTTTATTAGATCATGTTTATGCGTAGTATGTATTCCATGCCTTAGAATAATTTTTGCCTACTGTGTACTGGTTTATTTAATTGATATATCTGTTTTTGTAATTTCGTTTCTGTCAGTATATAAATCATGAAAATTATTTCTGGAGGCCGAAAATTTCATTTCTTTATATAATATGTATTTACGTGAGTTTATGCATGTTGTGTAAATTTTTGGTAATTTTTGGGCGTTTATTTATATTTTTAGTTATTATATTGGCTTTATTGAGTAATCTGTATATTAACTTTTAAAATTACTTTTGGAGACTGAAAATTATAAATAAAATTTATACCATGTTAGTAGAGCCATTAGGGTCATATGATAATTTTTGTGTGATTTTACTGCTCGAACTTATTACTTTAATAATTATTATTGGGTTTTTGTTGTGAAATTGATGATACTCTTCTAAATTATTTGTGAGCTTGTTAATCAGAAATAATTTGTGATCTTTTATGTTCTTGGATGCTGGTGTTTAGTAGGTTGCTGTAAGTATTATTGGTATCATTATGTTTATGTTTGATTTATGTAAAAATGATTAATTGTGTACTATTCATTTATTTAATAAGCCTTGGAGTTAATTGGTGATGCATTTTTTATTGATGTTGTTAGTGCTGTAAAAACTATTTCACTATCATTGTTGATGCTTAGTGATGTTTAAAGTATTGTGGTTGGAGATATTTGTTGTAAATTTGTAAGTTACTACTTTGAAGATTTTTGAAAAATTACTTTTGATGAATTATGGGTATAAGGCCAGGTGGCATCCCTTTTGACGAATATTTTTGAGATGAAGGATACATTGATGATATTTATGATTTTATTTTGAGATAAGAACATCCGGTGGGATAGATGTAGTCCCCGGTGAAGAACATGACAACCACCTAATTTGCGAACTAGGGGTAAGCCTGGGTTAATTGTTGTCGTCCGAGAGATCGGGGGAGTTCTGCGTGTTCTACCCCGCATCGGGAGTTTGGCCATTCTTAGACACAGAAGTGGGGGAACGTAAGCCCATAGACTGACCTGGAGATTGCGATTTGACAAACCTTAGGAAGTGAATTGCGATTCACTAGCGTTCGGTTTCTGACTCAATAACTTGTTTTACCTATATTTTATTTTTATAAAAGTACTCTTGAGATGATTTATTTATTTTTATCCAACTCACTTGCTATTTATTATTCATTTGCGTTATTTGTGAGTTATATGGAAGTGGATGCATATTGTAGTTGACTTGACTTTATGCTTTCCTTTCTTATTAATCTATGTCTGAATCATGCTTTGATTTATTTTGTTCTGGGAGAACTGCTAGTTACTCCCCACTGATTGTGGATATTTGTTGTATATTTTGCAGGTTTTGTTGATGGGGATTTTCTTTGATTTTGGGCTCGGGTTGAGATGCGAGAAATAATCTATTAGGGGTTTTAGTTCTAGACTTCTCTTTAGTTTGAGATAGTTTTCTCATTTCGATTTTAATCTAAGTAATTAATTTACTTATAGTACTTACTTATGTTTGTTTTTATCACTTAGTTATTTAAACACTATTCTTGTAGTAGTGACATTCCCAGAAGACGATGTTTCCGCCATCGTCCTATTAATACTATTATTATTTCTTTCTTTTCCGCTTTGAAATTCTGGGGTGTTACATAAATACTAAAATTTAGTACACTATATAATTGGACTTGGGTTTTTCTTAAACATTCTTTGAAAATGTGTATATATATATTTATATATGTTGTGATATATTTATTTATATATATATATATATTTATTTATTTATTTATTTTAAGTTGTCAGTTATTTATTTTAAAGGTTATATTAATTTCGTTATTTGTTTAGGCGTTTAGGATGCAGTTTTGTCACGTAGCGTTTTTGTAACGTTGTTGGACCGACTTGGGTGATGAAATGTTGCATCGCATGTGGCGTGCTAATGTGTTTATTATATTTATATTTATAATATAATTTATTAGAGTTATTTTCATTATTAAGTATTTTCAAAGTTTAGGCGCGATTTAGGAATTTATCGATTTATCCCGTGACGGACTTTTGATGCATGGACCTTTGATGACTTGGGCCGAAATCTTCTTGGTGTACTTGGGCTTGGACAGCCGGCTATGGGGAGGGAGAAGGAAGAAGTTTCTCCTCTTTTATTTCATTTCTTTTAATTGGTGACTCTTGGTAGATTGTAACCCCCATAACCCCCCTAATCATTTCTCCTAAACCCTTCACTTTTTCCTTGCCATAAAATTCTAATTTTTATTAAAAGAGGTTCAGCATCATTTGCATTTAACCCTCACCGTTTTCAAGAAAAGAAAGAGAGAAAAGGAAGAGGAAAAGAATAGAAAGTTTCAACCCGGTTTTTTTCCTGTCACACCTTCACGAAAATAACCGTATCCGGAGATCTAACCGTTGGATCGTCTTCAAATTTGGGCAGAACGTTTATAATATCTTGTTCTACACTCAGACCGTAGTGATTTAGAATCTGAGCTTTTGATCACCGGGAATCATGGTCGGAACAGAGCAGTGTGACATGAGGTTTATCAACGTTCAAGAAGAAAATGCCTAGTGACTAGTTGCTTCAATTCTCGTTCGTTGTGCCTTGGGGTTAGAAGAGGAATTGGATTGTATGCGTAGCTCTTAACTATCTCTTTAGACTCAGCTCTCCTCCCGACGTTCCAGGTAACTAGTAGTTATCTTAGAACCATAGTGATTAGAGTATTATTCGGTATTAGATTATTACGCTAGGAATTATTTAAAATACTTTTTTTGAATGAAATTATTGACGAAATTTGACATGAATATACTTTATGCATGCTGTGTGATTACTGTAAAGAGAAAAATAATTTTAGTATGATTTTTGGTATTTATTTGATTTAATTGGTGTTTTGTGCGTTTTTGGCTAAATTACATAATAATTATTAAACGGATGTTAAAATTGCTGAAATTATTTTTATTAGATCATGTTGTATGCGTAGTATGTATTCCATGCCTTAGAATAATTTTTGCCTACTGTGTACTGGTTTATTTAATTGATATATCTGTTTTTGTAATTTCGTTTCTGTCAGTATATAAATCATGAAAATTATTTCTGGAGGCCGAAAATTTCATTTCTTTATATAATATGTATTTACGTGAGTTTATGCATGTTGTGTAAATTTTTGGTAATTTTTGGGCGTTTATTTATATTTTTAGTTATTATATTGGCTTTATTGAGTAATCTGTATATTAACTTTTAAAATTACTTTTGGAGACTGAAAATTATAAATAAAATTTATACCATGTTAGTAGAGCCATTAGGGTCATATGATAATTTTTGTGTGATTTTACTGCTCGAACTTATTACTTTAATAATTATTATTGGGTTTTTGTTGTGAAATTGAGGATACTCTTCTAAATTATTTGTGAGCTTGTTAATCAGAAATAATTTGTGATCTTTTATGTTCTTGGATGCTGGTGTTTAGTAGGTTGCTGTAAGTATTATTGGTATCATTATGTTTATGTTTGATTTATGTAAAAATGATTAATTGTGTACTATTCATTTATTTAATAAGCCTTGGAGTTAATTGGTGATGCATTTTTTATTGATGTTGTTAGTGCTGTAAAAACTATTTCACTATCATTGTTGATGCTTAGTGATGTTTAAAGTATTGTGGTTGGAGATATTTGTTGTAAATTTGTAAGTTACTACTTTGAAGATTTTTGAAAAAATACTTTTGATGAATTATGGGTATAAGGCCAGGTGGCATCCCTTTTGACGAATATTTTTGAGATGAATGATACATTGATGATATTTATGATTTTATTTTGAGATAAGAACATCCGGTGAGATAGATGTAGTCCCCGGTGAAGAACATGACAACCACCTAATTTGCGAACTAAGGGGTAAGCCCGGGTTAATTGTTGTCGTCCGAGAGATCGGGGAGTTCTCGCGTGTTCTACCCCCGCATCGGGAGTTTGGCCATTCTTAGACACAGGCAGTGGGGAACGTAAGCCCATAGACTGACCTGGGAGATTGCGATTTGACAAACCTTAGGAAGTGAATTGCGATTCACTAGCGTTCGGTTTCGACTCAATAACTTGTTTTACCTATATTTTATTTTTATAAAAGTACTCTTGAGATGATTTATTTATTTTTATCCAACTCACTTGCTATTTATTATTCATTTGCGTTATTTGTGAGTTATATGGAAGTGGATGCATATTGTAGTTGACTTGACTTTATGCTTTCCTTTCTTATTAATCTATGTCTGAATCATGCTTTGATTTATTTTGTTCTGGGAGAACTGCTAGTTACTCCCCACTGATTGTGGATATTTGTTGTATATTTTGCAGGTTTTGTTGATGGGGATTTTCTTTGATTTTGGGCTCGGGTTGAGATGCGAGAAATAATCTATTAGGGGTTTTAGTTCTAGACTTCTCTTTAGTTTGAGATAGTTTTCTCATTTCGATTTTAATCTAAGTAATTAATTTACTTATAGTACTTACTTATGTTTGTTTTTATCACTTAGTTATTTAAACACTATTCTTGTAGTAGTGACATTCCCAGAAGACGATGTTTCCGCCATCGTCCTATTAATACTATTATTATTTCTTTCTTTTCCGCTTTGAAATTCTGGGGTGTTACATAAATACTAAAATTTAGTACACTATATAATTGGACTTGGGTTTTTCTTAAACATTCTTTGAAAATGTGTATATATATATTTATATGTTGTGATATATTTATTTATATATATATATATATATATTTATTTATTTATTTTAAGTTGTCAGTTATTTATTTTAAAGGTTATATTAATTTCGTTATTTGTTTAGGCGTTTAGGATGCAGTTTTGTCACGTAGCGTTTTTGTAACGTTGTTGGACCGACTTGGGTGATGAAATGTTGCATCGCATGTGGCGTGCTAATGTGTTTATTATATTTATATTTATAATATAATTTATTAGAGTTATTTTCATTATTAAGTATTTTCAAAGTTTAGGCGCGATTTAGGAATTTATCGATTTATCCCATGACGGACTTTTGATGCATGGACCTTTGATGACTTGGGCCGAAATCTTCTTGGTGTACTTGGGCTTGGACAGCCGGCTATGGGGAGGGAGAAGGAAGAAGTTTCTCCTCTTTTATTTCATTTCTTTTAATTGGTGACTCTTGGTAGATTGTAACCCCCATAACCCCCCTAATCATTTCTCCTAAACCCTTCACTTTTTCCTTGCCATAAAATTCTAATTTTTATTAAAAGAGGTTCAGCATCATTTGCATTTAACCCTCACCGTTTTCAAGAAAAGAAAGAGAGAAAAGGAAGAGGAAAAGAATAGAAAGTTTCAACCCGGTTTTTTTCCTGTCACACCTTCACGAAAATAACCGTAGCCGGAGATCTAACCGTTGGATCGTCTTCAAATTTGGGCAGAACGTTTATAATATCTTGTTCTACACTCAGACCGTAGTGATTTAGAATCTGAGCTTTTGATCACCGGGAATCATGGTCGGAACAGAGCAGTGTGACATGAGGTTTATCAACGTTCAAGAAGAAAATGCCTAGTGACTAGTTGCTTCAATTCTCGTTCGTTGTGCCTTGGGGTTAGAAGAGGAATTGGATTGTATGCGTAGCTCTTAACTATCTCTTTAGACTCAGCTCTCCTCCCGACGTTCCAGGTAACTAGTAGTTATCTTAGAACCATAGTGATTAGAGTATTATTCGGTATTAGATTATTACGCTAGGAATTATTTAAAATACTTTTTTTGAATGAAATTATTGACGAAATTTGACATGAATATACTTTATGCATGCTGTGTGATTACTGTAAAGAGAAAAATAATTTTAGTATGATTTTTGGTATTTATTTGATTTAATTGGTGTTTTGTGCGTTTTTGGCTAAATTACATAATAATTATTAAACGGATGTTAAAATTGCTGAAATTATTTTTATTAGATCATGTTGTATGCGTAGTATGTATTCCATGCCTTAGAATAATTTTTGCCTACTGTGTACTGGTTTATTTAATTGATATATCTGTTTTTGTAATTTCGTTTCTGTCAGTATATAAATCATGAAAATTATTTCTGGAGGCCGAAAATTTCATTTCTTTATATAATATGTATTTACGTGAGTTTATGCATGTTGTGTAAATTTTTGGTAATTTTTGGGCGTTTATTTATATTTTTAGTTATTATATTGGCTTTATTGAGTAATCTGTATATTAACTTTTAAAATTACTTTTGGAGACTGAAAATTATAAATAAAATTTATACCATGTTAGTAGAGCCATTAGGGTCATATGATAATTTTTGTGTGATTTTACTGCTCGAACTTATTACTTTAATAATTATTATTGGGTTTTTGTTGTGAAATTGAGGATACTCTTCTAAATTATTTGTGAGCTTGTTAATCAGAAATAATTTGTGATCTTTTATGTTCTTGGATGCTGGTGTTTAGTAGGTTGCTGTAAGTATTATTGGTATCATTATGTTTATGTTTGATTTATGTAAAAATGATTAATTGTGTACTATTCATTTATTTAATAAGCCTTGGAGTTAATTGGTGATGCATTTTTTATTGATGTTGTTAGTGCTGTAAAAACTATTTCACTATCATTGTTGATGCTTAGTGATGTTTAAAGTATTGTGGTTGGAGATATTTGTTGTAAATTTGTAAGTTACTACTTTGAAGATTTTTGAAAAATTACTTTTGATGAATTATGGGTATAAGGCCAGGTGGCATCCCTTTTGACGAATATTTTTGAGATGAATGATACTTTGATGATATTTATGATTTTATTTTGAGATAAGAACATCCGGTGGGATAGATGTAGTCCCCGGTGAAGAACATGACAACCACCTAATTTGCGAACTAGGGGTAAGCCTGGGTTAATTGTTGTCGTCCGAGAGATCAGGGAGTTCTGCGTGTTCTACCCTGCATCGGGAGTTTGGCCATTCTTAGACACAGGCAGTGGGGAACGTAAGCCCATAGACTGACCTGGAGATTGCGATTTGACAAACCTTAGGAAGTGAATTGTGATTCACTAGCGTTCGGTTTCTGACTCAATAACTTGTTTTACCTATATTTTATTTTTATAAAATTACTCTTGAGATGATTTATTTATTTTTATCCAACTCACTTGCTATTTATTATTCATTTGCGTTATTTGTGAGTTATATGGAAGTGGATGCATATTGTAGTTGACTTGACTTTATGCTTTCCTTTCTTATTAATCTATGTCTGAATCATGCTTTGATTTATTTTGTTCTGGGAGAACTGCTAGTTACTCCCCACTGATTGTGGATATTTGTTGCATATTTTGCAGGTTTTGTTGATGGGGATTTTCTTTGATTTTGGGCTCGGGTTGAGATGCGAGAAATAATCTATTAGGGGTTTTAGTTCTAGACTTCTCTTTAGTTTGAGATAGTTTTCTCATTTCGATTTTAATCTAAGTAATTAATTTACTTATAGTATTTACTTGTGTTTGTTTTTATCACTTAGTTATTTAAACACTATTCTTGTAGTAGTGACATTCCCAGAAGACGATGTTTCCGCCATCGTCCTAGTAAATATATTATTATTTCTTTCTTTTCCGCCTTTGAAATTCTGGGGTGTTACAAATCCAACAATTTATGACAACATTTGTATTTATATACTTCCTCTGTTTTTAAATAGATGTTTCATTTTGACTTTAACACTATTCACATTATTTACTTTGACAATATTTTTCTACATATGTATGAAACCTAATGTTAACTTACAAAATGTCATTGAATTTATCTCGACATATATTTTCACAATATCAATTTTTTTATAATTTTCAATATTAGTTAATATATTGAAGATTTTAATTGTCAAAATTGTGTATTGACAAATATTCTAATTAAAATGGAGCATCTATGTGACAAAATAAAGGGAGAATTAGTTTTTAAATGCATTCAAAGTTAATATTTAAATAGCACAGCATTTATAATCTTACAAACGGAGGTAATACAAAGGATTGCTTATAAAACTAGTTATTAGGCCCGGGCTATGGTAAGGAAAATTTTCATTTATTAATATTATTCTTTAAAATAATAACACTAAATAACACTGAGTCTAGTGATTAAGACTTAGTATATCAACTTGAAGTCACAGGATCGAACCCTATAACATGCAATTTCTAATTTTTTTTATTGTATGTGGATTGCATGGAGTAAAATCCCCTTAGGGAGAGCGTCACGTGACACCGTTCCTTATTTTGGAACGCCTTTTAATATATTACTCCCTCCGTCTCATAATATAGTGCTCACATTCCTTTTTTAGTGTCCCAAAATGTTGTGTCTATTTCCTATTTTATCAATTTATTTTGACTAAATTATCCTTAATTCCTACACAAACTTTCCAAAATAACTCTACATTTTCTTTTAAAGTTTGTGCTCCTATTTATTGTTTTACACCATTCCAATGAACATTTATTGCCTTTTGAATTTCTTTAAACGAAAAATAATATAATGAACTAGTTCCAAGATAAAAGCACTTCCCTAAATATAATTTTTTGGAAAATCCTACTATTCCTTTATTTTCCTTAATTCCCGTGAAAAATAAGAAGTAAGCACTATATTATGGGACGGAGGGAGTAGTTAGATTGTTGTTGATTAAGCTCTTGAAAGTCCCTAGTCCTTTTTACAATTCCAATGCTAGTTGCATTTTTGGCGACATCATGTGAGAAGATTGAAGCATCAAACTTGAAATGGAGTATTTTGTGAAGAAATATTTGAGATTTTGAATGTTCTAAAATTTGTTTTGTAATAGGTTGTTTGTTATGTAATTGTATTTTTAGATCATATTGTTGTTTTAGAGATAATATTTATCATTTGTTTGTTTAGAATATTCAAATGGAGGCATGGAAGAATCTTGAATATTTTTTAAATATTTTGGTAATTGTAGTAATTCTAATTATTTAAAAAAAAAATCAAGGTAAAATTTAAATATTTTGGTAATTGTAGTAATTCTAATTATTTAAAAAAAAAATCAAGGTAAAATTTAAATATTTTGGTAATTGTAGTAATTCTAATTATTTAAAAAAACTCAAGGTAAAATGAATTTTACGTTATTTACTTTTAGCGAGCAATCGAGCCGAGCTCGAGTCGAGCTTATTGAGCTCGAGTCGAGCTTCGAGTCGAGTTGGGAAAAAAATTAACGAGCACGAGTCGAGCAAGGTCTTAACGAGCTTAACGAGTTGTCGAGTCGAGTCGAGCAGAGTTTGCGAGTTTTCGAGTCGAGTCGAGCAGGGCCCTGCTCGCGATCGACTCGCTCGATTAGCACCCCTAATCCAATCCAACGGACAACCCATTAAATCTCCCGTACTATGGGTATATTGGGCATCATATGTCCAAAGATAATAAGAAAAGCGAAGGAAAAAACAAAGGGAATCAGCCGACTACAACACAAATCCAAGTGAAGGCAAAACAACGGGACTACAGTAATAGTGGATCTCAGATTTCTAGTAAAACCATCAAATTCTTGACTAAAAATGTCGCACAGTTTTCTCACCAACTGTTATTCCTTTTTTCATAGTGACCTAACAATCCTTCTATAAATGTCACATATTTTGTCACCAATTTTCTTCATCCAAAAACATCTACACATTAATATTCAAGTATTGAATCCATCCATCAATCTTCTTCTTTCCAAAGTCTAATTTTTCATATCTTATTCTTTCCAAAGTCTAAATTTTCATATCTTGTTCTACAAATATACAATGGCCAAAAATGTTGCACAATCTCCCTTAGAGAGGTCTAGCTTGGCCCCATTTGATCAAAGGCTAACAATGGCCAAACGTTGCGCTCATGGTACAATACATTCATATTTATATATCTTCAAGAAGTATATATCATCATTAATTTAATTTAATTTAGTCACAATAACAATGCATGATAATGATATTTTCTCATATTTTTTTATGTAAATAATGGCAGAGTATTTTAAAATATATTGACTACATAGATATTGAAAAGCACTAGAATTATTTTATAGTAATTTATACATAGCATGTTAATAAATTTTTTTGGGATTCTTTTAGTAATTGGTTTTCTAGCATAAAAAAGTGATTCTTGAAAATGGCAAATCATAATTAGATTCTCATGTGAGTCAATATTTGGTCACAGAATCAGAATCTAAGGTATAATCATGGTGTTCTAGCTGATCATGTTATTATCTTGACAAAGATCTTATCTTTCACACTTCCTTAGATGCACAATACAGCATGAAAGCTGATAATAAAAAGGTTTGAATTTCATATTAAATTAGAGTACTTAGTGAGTAAAAAAAGAGACCCCATCTTGTGATGATGGTCCAAAATTATATTACTAAGTTAATTTTTTTGAGTCCAAATATACTACTTTGTTGACCCAACAAACTCATTGCACTCATTTTTCCATGGTCACTACTCACTACTTTGAAAGTCTGTGGGCCACCAGTCCATATCAAGTTTTCAACATTTTAATACTCCATGATACAGTAATTATTACTTCAGATTATCCATCTTACTTCCCCTGTTTCCAAATGTTTTGACTTTTACACTAATCACTCACTCTTGTTTGACCATGTTTTCCGAATTCAACGTAAGGAAAAATATATTCTAACTTTGTAATTTTGAAACAGAGGGTGTTCTTGCTGGTGCAAAGGCTGCTGTTGTTTCAGGTTTTGCTGCTGCCATCCCAACTGTAAGTTCTTAAGCTAATATTCGAATCTTCATCCCAATTGCTGCCACCAAATTACATTATGCAATTATGCAACTAGCATATACTTAAGTGCATGAAATTCGGTGTAACCAGTTGCTTTGCTACAATGAGCTCTATGGAAGCCCTATAATCACTGCATGTATACCTACATTATGGTACACGTTCATATATATACAGAAAATTATGTAGGCAATAGATATTGAGTGGTTGTTCGATATACAGAAAATGTTATATAGGCAAAAATATATAAAATGCACACTCTGAATATGCATATATAATGTCGCATTCTGGAGAAATTGTAACATATAGCTTGTCCACTCCCTCGAAATAAAATGTTCTGTACTTGTATTTATGCGAGTGTATTATCTCTTTTGCAGATTGCAAGTGCTAGAATGTTGCCATGGGCAAAGGCCAATCTCAATCACACTGCTCAAGCTCTCATAATATCTACCGGTATAGCTTCAGATATATCATGAAAATTTAATTATCATGTGTAATTTTTCAACTTCTTTGTTAATCATAAAAGATTCTGATGATTATGATTGATCATAAAACAGTGGCCGGAGCAGCATACTTCATAGTAGCTGATAAGACTGTTCTCAAGTCGGCACGTCGAAACTCTTTCAATCAAGCTGGAAATTCAAACATTGGAGCATAAATTGTTCAATATTTCTAGTGTGGTTGATGATAATTTTGTCATCAATGATTAATATAATGAAAATGATCATGATGGCAAGATGATTTAAACATTGATTGATCCCTAATCTTTGTATTAGTCATTAATGATTAATATAATGAAAATGATCATGATAGCTGATAAGACTATGCTAAATGATTTATAATGATAACTTTAAGATGCTATCTATATTACCTTGTATGATGTAACATCTATGTAATATTAATGATAAATATATTAAGATGGAGTTTGTCTTTCCATCTTCTTATCCTTAATCTTTGTATTAGTTATTGAGTACGAAAAACTTCCTGTCCTTCATAAGTTATAAATATGCTTTCACTTTCAGACTTGTCCAAAACATTCATCCAACTATAAAGTTGTGTTTCTTCTCTTTAGGCAATAATTACACACAACAAAAAATACAAGCTAACCCATGAATTCTGACAAGTGACAACAAGTCATCTCATGGGTTGACACATTAGACCAAGAACAAATTCTACAAGACACCACACTAGTAATACACTTCTTAGATTACATCTAAGGGAATGGACCCTATTAATTTGCGCTCAGTGGCGGATCCAGGAATTGAGCCACGTGGGTTCAGAGTTATTTAAACATAAGTTCCAAAATAAAATTTATTGTCTAGAGTTTTACATTTTTTAATGAAAAGGGAAACGTTCAACAATGTACTTCGCAAAACTTTCATTCTTGATCACATTGTTACAAAAAATAACAAAATATATATTCGTACAAGCAAAAGACTATCGATATCTATATACAGAGTTATTAAACGAACTACTGATCAAGTATCAATTATTAAGACACTTTTCATTAAATCAAACTATCAATTAAGTGTTGGAAGTAATTATATAAATATGATATGAAACGATGAAAAAAATATAAGAAATATTGGCAACTAACACAAATATGAAATCTAAAATGACTAACTATCAACATATCAACAGTAATATGCTCTTTGTATTTTAGGTTGGGTGATAATGAGCTTTGTCATGATTTTTGTATTAATACTTGGTGGGAGGGTTACAAATATAAAGGAGAGTTAATTAATAAAGGGAGGGTTAAAAAAGGAAATAGAAGAGCAAGAAATAAAACACAAAAGTTGTAGACCTATAGTAATGAAAGATAAGGGAAAAACAACACCCAGAGGAGTAGAACCTGCGACCTTTAATACAACAGCTCAAAGTAGCACGCAAACTTCACCGCTGAGCCACATTGCTATACAGTGAGACAATACGCGTCTTTAATATATAACCTATCTCCAGTATTTCCCCAGTTTTTTCTCGGATCCAGCGTGGGTTCAGTTGAACCCACTAAACCCACGCTGGATCTGCCACTGCTTGCGCTTACAACCAACAGGGGGGTGAGACTTTGAACTTTTGAAGTTGCATACTGAAAAAACCTCGACCTTTGTTTCCTTGGAGACAGACCTTTGAGTGATCTCGAGATGACATTGAGCAACGTCGTGCGCATGTTAGACCTGGCAATCCTTAGTGCTTTTATCCTTGCTTCCCTAGCTGCTTTCCTTTTTGCGGACACCATTGGAGTCATTGATGATACATGACCCTTGCTCATTAATCTTGCAATTGGCTCTTCCGCATAGCCTACCTTTTGTTGGATTGCTTCATATGCTAAAACTTCTTGCATCTCTGCATGCATCCTTCTGCTGAAGACCTGACTGATTAATGGTGGTGGTGACATTCTCCACTATAAAAGATGTTTTATCTACTTTCTCTTCTTCCTTCAAAGAAGAGTCTTCTGAACGAGATTCATAGGAGCAATTACTTGCAAATTTTGTGATCATTGTTTCCCGCAACTCAGAATTTGATTGGTGGGCCACCATCAATATGTTTGATTTTGAGATGAGATTATGAGCCTTCATAAAGGACATTGAGTGGGGGTGATAAACTTGTAGATCCTTCCCTTGCTTAAGTTTGAATACATCCACTTGCGATAGATTTACACATTCATTGTCTTCTTTTATTGACGTAGGTAACCTTATTACTTATATGCCCTCCATTAAGGGGAGTGGTATCAACCCAAAAATCCTTGATAATATCAACCTGCTCCATACTCTCATTAGCATCCTTGTCTCGAGACTTTCCTTCCCATCAACTTTTGATTGGCCAGTCTTGCATATCCGGTTCATCCTAGGTCTTGATTCTGGGATTTCACATGCTCCTTGAGTTTCTGAAATCCCGCACCCTCTGACCTTACTCAGATTGTCTCCTTCTACTTTCAGAGTTTGACATAGGAATTGTTCCAAACTTAATATTTCTTTGATTATTTCCTTATTTTTTGGTTCTAACTCCCAAGCTTTCCTAAAATCCTCTTAAGCCTTTTCCAAACACCCTATAAAGTTGTGTTTCGAGAATGTTCATGTAACACCCCTAAATTTCTCTCTTTCTAAAAAGATATTTTAATATAAAACTTGAGAAAAACTTGAGAGTATTACCGCCACGTGATAACGTTAAAGGCTTTAATACTAACTACTAACTAAATTTTAAACTGGTGCAGCGGAAAATAACTAAAATAATTCTCTTTATTGAAGTAAACGTTATTATAATACAACTATATAACAATGGAAATAAAGAAAATAAAATAACAACTCCTTGACTAATTATGATTCCTCACTAGCTCCCCCATATGAAGTATGCATCATATCAACCTATAAATTCTGCTCGCCAAAATAGGGTCATCACAGGGACAAAGCCATAAAACAAAAAAAAAAAAAAAAAAGCGTGTCAGTAAAAATACCGAGTACATGTATATGCGTAATATTAAACACTTTATTTAATTAAATATTCGAAATATTTAATTTCAAAAATCCTTCCTTGAATACTTGATAATTATATAACATAAAGTATTTAACTTTAATAAAAGCTCATTTTCCTTGCCTAGGTACATTTCGTAAAGGAAAATTTATAGTACTCCGCCTCCTCTCTCCTTCTTTTTCTCTCTTCTCTTTTCTATCCCACAAAACCCTAATTTTCAATTTAGGGGCTACCACCACCCTTTTGGGCGGTGGTAAGCCCCTTTTTTCGTTTTATTACTAGTTTTTTATGTTTATGTTTCTAATAAATTTCAGTCTCTCTTTAATGGAGAGTTTTTCTACCCATATATTGGGTTATGTCTACCCATATATTGGGTTTTATCTCTCTCCATGTGAGAGTTTAGAGAATTTGTTTTTGGGTTTTTGTGTAATTCAAAATGTTGATTTGTTGATCGAAATTTATGCGGAGTTGCAACAGATGTCAAGACTTCGTTTACAATCATTTGAATTGAATTCGGTTCTACTTCAAAACTACAAAAGATCGACAGACCCCCTTGCAGAAGGCTGCATCAGACAGCGATGTGAAAGACAAGGGTTTGCAGAAGTGTTAGATCTACTCAACGATCGTGGTTTTATCATATTCGAATTGTATTTATTTCATTTTGATATGTATTTGTTTAGTTTTGACTTCTATTGTAGATGTCGTATGACTTTGAATCAATGAATTAATGTTAATTTCAAAAAAAAAAAAGGTACATTTCGTAAAGTGTGCACACCCCCAAGGTAAGTTTAATATTCCTTATTGAGTCTATAACGAGGGGTTACTACCTTGTCCACATAACTTATACAAAAAGTACATGGGTAAATAATATAATGGCTACCGTTCATGCTAATAAATAACAAGCCGTTGCCTGGATAAATAAATAATAGCTACCGTTCTTGCTAATAAATAACGAGTCGTTGCCTCTTTATAATTGCGATCATAAAAGATCATATAACTTATAAAATTCCTTTGGAAATAATCCTCCTTGAAAAAGAATAGTAATACTTATAAACTTAGCCATATAAAGGCATAATAAATAACTTGTTCATAAAATAATTTTGAAAACTCTTGATAATAAACATAAAACTATAATAAAGTTGGTTTTGCCAATCACGTTGCTCATGAGTATTCTCATGCTAGTGTATGATATTAAAGTATGAAACTTTAAACAAAGTGTTTGATAACGTTTGTTAAAAAAATCCTACGACTAATAACATCATCTACGCCAAGATTACTTTCGAACATATTATAAAAACATAGATATTCGACTATGTTCAACTAAAAATCATGTTGTTCATATTAAACTAAAAAAAATACGCACTTCAATCTATAATATTTTTCTAAAAACATCATACTACATTTACAAAACAAGTATTAAACACATACACGCACCTTTAAAATTAATAACTACTAAGGGAGAAGAGAAAGGCTAGGCTAAGAGAGAGAGCGAGATCAGATTTTAAACTTGAGAAAATAGATGTATTTCTCAAATTTGGTGTGAAGAATATGAGGGATGGAGGCCCTATTTATATTAGTTGGATAGGTAGAGTCGTACTAGGACTAGGAAACTAAAAGATGGTTTTTTTTTTAGGAAAGATAAACAAAATTAGCTAAGATCCAACTACTTTTTACGATCATCTAGCTAGGATTGGGGGAAGATATAAATAATTTCGTACGATATATAATCTAAAAGCTTATATTAGTTGTCTTGCGCCGGAGATAATAATAATTTTTTTTCTTTTTTTTTTTGTTAATATTTTTGGATTTTTTTCTTTAAAACATTTTAAATTTTGTTTTGAATAAAGTACTTGGTTTTAAAATTAGTAAAATTAGGCCCAAAATCCATTTGGACTAGAATTTGCTTTAAATTTCCAAAACTTTTCTTATAAAAGCCTACTTTAAGCCTTTCTAATGAATAATAATCCTTTTTAGTAAATAAAACCTTTTTAAAAACCAAAACGTTTAAAAAAATATAAATATTAACTTACTAAAAATACGGAGTATTACAGTTCAAAATACGTACACCAAATCCATATTTCATATTTGCCATGGAACATTCACATCATTACCACTTCTTAGAAAGTACTCCCTCCGTCCCATATTATAGTGTATGTTCTATTTTTGCACGGGTATTAAGGTTTATAGAATCTAAAAAGAAGGTAAGAGTGTTTGTGTATTGAAAATAAATTTTATGGGGAAAAAGTTGATTTTAGGAGAGAGAATGACAATAAGTGGTGAAAGAGCATTAAATGCATGACTAATTCAGCCCTTGGGTTGAATAAACTAAGCCAAAAAAAAACTATTTCCAATAGGCAAATTAATAATGGTGGCACAATTTTTCTAGGAAAATCATGGAAAGGTGTAGAATAAAAAAATGAAACAAGAATTACATTTTGGAACACTGTAAAAGAAAATAAGCACTATAATATGGGACGGAGGGAGCAGAAATTTTGCGAGTTGTTCAGCTGGCAAAATTCCAAATTTTGCAAGTTCCTAAGAATTACACTTCTCATAAAATAATAAAATTAAATTGCCAATTCTATTCCTCCCAATAATTACCACTTCACGTAGCAAAATTCAACTTCTTATATCATGACAAATGCCAATTAAATTACGGAAAATCTAACTTGGGTTGGTGGACTTCTCAGATAGAAATTCTTCTTATCCATCTAAGATTCCTATTTCTTTTTTTTGAAATTCATAACTCATAAGAATAATTCAAACTATAAGTGGTCTTCTCATAATAGTCCCATTTATGTTTTAGTATAAAATCATCCCAACTACGGGGTACGTTCCCATAGTAGTTGTTTTTTGTTTGATTTTTCCATTTCTTTGTTTCCTATTTGCATTCCCTAGCTACCGTTATTTAGCCAATGAAAGTTTAACACATTATTATCCGACCTTTCAAATTGCCCTTTTCTAGTCATAAATTATGTTGAAAAGGCACCACCCATAGGCCATAGCTAAGATTGTTGGAAAATAACCCATTATTCTTTTAAGACAAATAAGCCATAATTCGGATGATTTATATAAATTCTTTTTTCCAAAAGAAACACATTTCACAAATGTACGTATGTACAATAATGAGCAGCGGTATCGGACTAGCAGGAGCCAGGCGGTGAAGTGGATATTGAATCCGTATTTCATATTCGCCTTGAAACATTCACATCTTCACCACTTCTTAGAAAGTAGAAATTTTGCAAGTTGTTCAGCTTCAAAATTCCAAATTTTGCAAGTTCCTAAGAATTATAGTTCTAATAAAATAGTAAAATTTAGTTGCTAATTCCATTCCTCCCAATAATTACCACTTCATGTAGGAAATTCAACTTCTTATATCGTGACAAACGCAAATTAAATTACAGGAAAATCTAACTTGGGTTAGTGGACTTCTCATGAATAGAAATTCTTCCTATCCATCTAACTAGTATGCTAAAATTTCTATTTTTTTTTTTTTGAAAAATTCATAACTCATAAGAATAATCCAAACTATAAGTTGTCTTCTCATAATAATCCCAACTACAATTTATTATAGAATCATCCCAACTATAGGATGCGTTCTCGTAGTAGTTGTTTTTTGTTAGATTTTTTATTTAGTTGTTCAATTTCATCGCAGCCTTTATTTAGCCAACGAAAGTTTGACATATCATTATCTGACCTTCCAAATAGCTCATTTCAAGTCACTAGATTATCTTAAAAAGACACTATCCATAGATCATAACTAAAACTGTTAGAAAACAACCTATAATTGTTAGAAAATAACCTATAATTGAGATTAGTTTTAAACAATAAACCACAATTCAGATAATTTATATAAAATCTTTTTTCCAAAAAGAAACACAATTCACATAAGTACATAGGCCCTGTTCTTTTGAACTTATTTTAGCTGAACTGAACTGAACTTATTTTATTTTGGCTGAACTGAACTTATTTTTGCTGAACTGAACTTATTTTTACTTATTTCTCGAACCGAACTTATTTTTACTTATTTTCTTTGAACCGAACTTATTTTTCTTTGAATTGAACTTATTTTGGCTGAACCGAACTTATTTTTTGCCGAACCGAACTTATTTTTGCTCGAACTAAACTGTATTAACATAATAATATCAATACTTATTATTATTATTTTATTATTTTATAATAAAAAATAATAAATTATAAATAAAAATAATAAATAATAAATAATAATAATAATAATAAATAACAAATAATAAATAATAATAATAAATAATAAATAATATAACAAATAATAAATAATAAATAAAAAATAATAAATAATAAAAAATAATATTAATAATAATAAATAAAAAATAAAAATAATAATAAATAATAATAATAATAATAAATAATAATAAATAATAGTAATAAATAATAAATAATAAATAATAATAATAATAAATAATAATAATAATAAATAATAAATAATAAAAAATAATATTAATAATAATAAACAATAAATAATAAATCATAAAAAATAATATTAATAATAAAAAATAATAAATAAATAATAAATAATAATAATAATAATAAAAAATAAAAAAAATAATAATAAATAAAAAAATAAAAACATAAAAACATAAAAAATAATAATAAATAATAATAATAATAAATAATAAATCTTAATTAATAAATAATAAATAATAATAAATATAACTAATAAATAATAAATAATAAATAATAAATAATAATAAATAATAAATAAATAATAATAATAATAAATAAATAAAAAATAAATAATAAAAAATAATAATAAATAATAAATAATAATGAATAATAATAATAATAATAATAATAATAATAATAATAATAATAATAGATAATAAATAATAAATAATAATAATAAATAATAAAAATAATAATAAATAATAATAATAATAAATGATAAATAATAAATAATAAAATAATAAAATAATAATAATAATAATAATAATAAATATATAAATAATAAATAATAATAATAAATAATTACAATAGTAATAATAATAGTAATAAATAATAAATAATTAGAATAATAATAATAATAAAAATAATAATAATAAATAAATAAATAATAAATAATAATAAATAATAATAAATAATAAATACTAAATAATAAATAAAAAATAAAAAAATAAAAAATAAAAAATACAAATTCATCGTTATTATAATTATAATATTAATAATAATAATAATAGCAATAGTAATAGTAATATTGAAAACAAATATAATAATTACAACATTAGACAAGACTAAACTTATTTTTGCTGAATTGAACTTATTTTGGCTGAACTGAACTTATTTTTGCTGAACTGAACTTATTTTGGCTGAATTGAACTTATTTTTGCTGAACTGAACTTATTTTTACTTATTTTTGCTGAACTGAACTTATTTTTGCTGAACTGAACTTATTTTTACTTATTTTTGCTGAAAATAAGTCCAAAAGAACAGGGCCATAGTACATACGTATAATAATGAGCAGCGGTATCGAACTAGCAGGAGTCAGGCGGTGGAGTGGATATTGAAGCAAAAGAAGACGCTACAATAAAAATCTACAAAAGGATAATGAAAAGGACATGACTATGGAGTATGCACTAAAAGCCACTGATATAAAAGAAGTGATAACTCAACGCATAAAACTTCCACTACATACTGTACATATACTGTATTAATAAACTGAAAATCGGTGTGCACCCAAGAACTTTATAAAATAAAACTAGTTTGTAGGTCCGGGTTATGGCCCGGGAACTTATAGTTTTCATTATTAATATTTTACCATAAAATGATATCATCAAATATCATCTGGTTTAGTAGTTTAGACTTTAGTATTTAAATTTAAAGTCATGGGATCAAATCCTATAGAATGCAATTACTATTTTTTTTGGTTGTATATGGATCACATATAGTAAAACAACTTAAGGGAGAGCGCCATGTGACGCCGTTCCTTGGTTAAGAACGCCTCTTAATATATTAGTATAGATAGATAGATAAATTTGGGTGAGAAAATTTATTATTCATCCCAATTTTATAGACCTTATATTTTAGACACGTGTTCTAAGTTGAAATATCGAGGAAGATGAGTTGATTCAAGATCCATAGCTTATTAATGATCAACCCATGGTTTTTCTTATTCCATTGTCTGGCTTCTACAGTTCTGCATTCTTCCTGCCAACTTTAGGAAAAGGAAATAAAAGGTTCCCTAAAACAAAGGATGTGGGTGCGTGGAGATTGCTGCCCCTATGGATAATATCATAAAAAGAAAGCATATCTTTTACGGGAAAAAAATATCTAAATTACATGTTGTTACCTGAGTTGATCTCGGATTGCTGAATCGCTCAATAATTATAGAAGTATTATGAGTTTAAAGGAGGTTTTATACTAAAATCAATTGACAATCATATTCAAAAGAGTAAAACTCCTTTAACTTATAATAAGGTGGTACATACTTTTTTCCTTTTTCTCCAATAGTCCAATTTGAGACAATTCATAACAAATAGGGGGTTTAGCAAGAGTTGAGCACCAATGTTCTACAATCGAACGAATTTAAAATCCCCTAGAAGAATCACATAGTAAGGTTCCATTATCTTAAAATTAAGATGAAAGAAGAAGAATAACGCAACGAAAGTCTAAACTTATACTTGTCACCTTAGTGACATTTGTTCTGTATATAATTATGTTTTCCATGCAGTACCTACTTGTAGAAGATTTTTCATACAATCATTGCCCTACATTGAGATACAACCCTCTCACAACTCCCGAAAAAATATAATAGAGTGATTTAGAAATTTATGAAAAATTATAATAATTTTTAATACTTTAATTGGAAAAAAATATTTTAGTTGTACCTAGTAGGGATCTTAACATTGTGTAGGAAAAAGTTTTTGCTTCCGTTGATTTCTCCCAAGAATCCCCATTCACACAGAGTTGGATAAAAGGATAGGAGTTAGCTCAAGTGGATAGAACACTCCCCCTTGGCCCCTGAGGTCAGGGGTTCGATCCTTACCCCCAGCATTATGCTGGGGTGTTTCTTTAGCATGCGATGCATGCCTTACCAGCCAATGTGTTGGTGTTTCCTACAGGCTAGTAGCCTTGTAGGGGTTAGCCATTGGGCTGACTTAATCTCCTAATAAAAAAAAAAAAAAAAAAAAAAACACAGAGTTGGATACAGCGTATTATGAGTTGCATCTCAAGTGTCTCGTTTTAAAAATCTCCTCATTCACTATTTACAAATCCAAAAAATCAGAAGGATTACTTTTATTTATTTGCATAGGGCTAGAGTTGGACATTAAGGGTCGATTCACTTAACTTATCTTGACTTAATACAAACAAATCCAAACAAAATAAGTAATAAATTTAGACAAAATAATTTTTTCCATAGAATTTCAGACAAAATTAATTTTTCTATAGACAATTTAGCACACAAATAAGGCAGTTACAGACAAAATAATTTTTTTATAAGTTATAATAAAATAAGTTCATATTTATTCAAATAAAATTAGATAAGTTTATATAAGTTTAAATAATATAATTTTAGTCAAAATCAATTGAAGAACACAGCCTGCAAAGTACAATGATAATGCATTATAATTCTTGTAAATGTATTATAATAATGTTTGTGTATAATTTTGACATAGTCACGATATAAGAAGTTAAATTTCCTACGTAAAGTGGTAATTAGCTAATAAGCCAAAGTCTCGAGTTGAGTTCGCGTTCATTTTCTCCTAGTCGAGTTCGAGTTGTTCACAAACGGAACTCAATTTCTCACTCCATTGGCAACTAGGCCATATAAAGATATAAATAGAAGATGAGTGTGAACTTGGAGGACACAATTACAAATGAAAACAAAAATAATAGGATCGGGATTTTTTCACGTCTCCTTTGAATCATATCGATTCCAGTTCTTCTAATTAATAGAAGCACTTCTTCCATTCTGTTTTAAATAAAACGTAGGGATTTGCCACGAAGATTTAGGAGAAGAGAGATATAGAGAGAAAGAAAAAAAGGACTCATGTGATGAAGAGAAAGATAAAGAGAAGTAAGTACCAAATACAATAATGTTTCATTTATTTTGAAATGGCCTAAAAAGGTAAGTGTTTCATTTTTTTAGAACGGATGAAGTATAATTTTTCCGAAAGGTCATCTCCTAGACTCTAGTTTTACTTTTTTTTTTAATTTGATAAAAAATACTACTCACTCCGTTTCTTTTTAATCTACACACTTTCCTTTTTGGTCTGTTTCTTTTTAATCTACACACTGTTGCTTTTTCTATTTTGGGTAACATATCACATCTACTTTATCATCTTTTTCCACCCATGTCATCCACTTTTTGATATTTTAACCCATCTTTTAGTTTCTCTCTCTCACTTTTCAATTTCTCTCTCTACCTTTTCGGTTTTTCTCTCATACTTTTGCACTTTCTCTCATACTTTTGCACTTTCTCCTTGGTTTTCCCCTAAAATGAAGTGAGTAAATTAAATTGAAACGTAAGAAGTATAAGTTTAGAATGTACTTTATCATTTCAAAAAAAAGACTAATAAATTTGTAATTTAAGTACAATTGTAATTGAAACATCAATTTATCGAGCTACTTATTTACGAGTTTATATGTAGGGTCGAATTGACACTTGCTCAACTTGATTCCTTAAACTCTCAAGTCGAGTTCGGGTTTGATTTGAGTCAACTTGAGTTCAACATTGATCAAGGTGGATTCGATTTCTTTGCAAACAACAATGCATTTGACTACTGATGAACCTCAACTTTCTAGTAAAACCATCAAAAATCAAAATTCCATTGTCCCACCTAATGGAACACTTTAGTCATAAGTCAAATTTCATTGGTACCTAATCATAAATCGTGGTAATGAATAGTGATAATAAAATATACAGTTTAATTTGTCAATAAAGTCATATTGCATTGTCTAAGGTATTGATTGTTCATCCTTGATCAAGTACCTCTTTTCTTCATAATTTCATTAGTATTGAGTATTGATTAGTACTGAAAATTCATAAAGAACAACCATGTTCATTTATGAAGCTTTTTATTACCATTAATATTGATATGCGACTTTTAATACAAAACTAGTATTTTTAGCCCGGGCAATGCTCTGTGCAGTTACAATTATTAAATATAATTTATAAGCTTCATAATTGATTTTATTCGCTTTTCGTAATTTTCTTTCTAGTGCGAAATTGAAAAATGAACGTTATGGCATGATAAGTTTTTTTTTTTTTAAAAAAAAAAAAAAAAACTTACAAGGAATTGAGGATAAAAATAACAATGTCAATGGAATGGGGTAAGAGAATGTTATTGCCTTAATAAAAGTGTTAGAGATTAAAAAACTTGTCTAGCTATATCTTTATAGTTACATATAATTATAAGACTTTTATTGTGTTTTACTTTGAAACATTAAACATTGAAATTGTAGTGGATTAGTGGTTAAATTCTCATATAGAGACGACAATGGGTCCAGGACCCTAACCAGACCCTTATTGAAGGGTATGGGTCTTAATTTTTTGGACCCTATGGGCAAAGGTAGGTATGGGTCTTGATACTATCGGGTAAGGGTAAGGTAATGGTCCAGTTCTCAGATACCCAGACCCTACCCATAGACCAACCCAAACTAAGATATATATTTTTTAATTTAAAATAATTATATATATTTAATATATATAACAGATATAAGAAACTCTCCCAATCAAAATAAAGCCCTCAAAATCCCTTACCCTAGCCGCACTCTCACAGTCTCATCTTACCAATATCTTACTCTCTCGTTCTAAACTATTTTCTTTATTCATATTTGGATGTATGAGACTTTTGGGATATAGAAAAACTATGTATTCGTATGTGATATAATATTTTGTGTGCTAATTGACAGCTTTATATGTTAAATTGTGGTTAACAATTATATATACACGTGATAATATAAGCGGATTTTTATTTTGTATTGGACCCATTCTGGACCCTATACCTTACCCATACCTTATCGGGCCCTACGGGTACGTGTGTACGGGTAAGGGTCCTACAAAATTTTTCCCTATGGGTATGGGTCTACATCCAAAAATTAGGGTATGGGTCTATCCATACCCTACCCATTGCCGTCCATACTCTCATATTTTATTTCAAAGGTCATGTGTTCATTTCTTAGTAGCTATTCATTATTAATAATTTTTAATGAGATCATAAACATGTGTATTAAGAGTTTGAGAATACCTCTTTCAATAGAAACGCCTTTTAATATATTTGTATAGATTACATATAAATTCATTACCATAACTACCTATTGCTTTGGCTACATATCGAATGTTGCTTATATATACTCGAACACCTATATATCACACCCTCCTCACCATTCTCCCTCATTCAGAAGCCCCGAAAAAGCACCCAACCTACTAAAGTTAAGTTCACGTAGTCTTTGTAGTACTTTTTGCATTCATCATCTTCAACAATCTAAAACATGGCCAAAGATGTTTCGCATTCTCCTTCAGAGGTCTCATTCGCTGACCAAAGGCTAGCCATGGCAAAACAATACTCTCATGGTATATATGACATTTATAGCTTTTTCCCTTTAGTTTCATAGATTATGATATGACTAGCTATTATATTCTGTGTTCCACATAAATAGTATTGCCTTCTTTTCCTTGTTTGTTTCAATTTCCCTTATGGAAATCGAGATTATAAAACTTGGATTGTATATTGATACATAACCACACAAAAATTACGTAAAGACTTTGTTGTGCTAATTTAAATGTATAATCTCATATCAACTTTTCTTGATTGGATTGATTCAATTTAATGATATAACAAACGGAAAGATAAAAACAAAAGAAATGAAGGAAGAATGATTTTCAGATTGTATCACACAACTCGTACTGGCTTTAACATTCTTATCATTTAGACCTAATATGGTGCTTTTTTTTTTACCTCAACTTTTTTAAATTAAACTTATTAAATCTTATTAATTGAACTTAACCATCTCTAAGTATTTCTTATCATTCGATTGGATTTGATCAATCTTAAAACTTGTTTATTTTTAAGGTAAATTCATCCGTTTTTTAGGATGAAGAGAACGCATGCATATATTCCATTTAACTTAAGTTGTTCCAACCTTCCCCTCAAAAAAAAAAAAGTTGTTCCAACTTTTTGTCCCAACTTACATAGACTTTAATGAAATAAACAGAAGAGGCTAATTCATCGATTTATGAATGTGTTATGATCCCTTTCGTAAGTGAGTTTCTAACTTTCCTATTAAAAATAGAGGGTGTTGTTGCTGGAGCGAAGGCTGCGATTCTTGCTGGAGTTGTTACTGCCATCCCAACTGTGAGTTTTTCACCCAATAAGTTTTTCTCTCTTTTTTTTCCTCATTTATTGGCAACCGATAAATTAATTTTGATAATTTTTATTGTTGTTTTTCTATTTTTTTTGGTAAATTACCTTGTTGCAGATTGCAAGTGCTAGAATGTTACCGTGGGCAAGGTCCAATCTCAACTACACTGCACAGGCTCTTATTATTTCAACTGGTAAATACTTTATCCGTTCTTTAATAATTACAATATATAAGGGTTGTAAATTTTTTTGAGGAGATGAAAGAGATAGAGAGAGATATAAAAGGGACCCATGTGATAAGGAGAGAAATAGAGAGAAAACATAGTTAAATTTAATAATGTTGCAATTAATATGAAACTTTTAAATAAGGAAATATTGCAATGATAAAAGAACGGAGGAAGTACTATTTATAGATTAACACTAATGTGTGTGTTTGTCAGTTTTTATGATTAATTTTGAAATCATTCACTAACCAATTATATCGGTTTCAAATTATTAATGATAGTGGCAGGAGCAGCATATTTCATAGTAGCTGACAAAACAGTTCTGAAATCGGCTCGCCGCAACTCCTACTACAATCATGATAAGATGCAAAATATTGGAGCGTAAAATCGGAAGAAAAGGATAAGCGTTATGTTATGTTGGAGAATAAGTTGTTGCGTGATGATATGACCATAACATTGTAATATGAATAAATTGCGATTACATGAAGCAACCAAGTGACTAGTTTTGATCAATGATGTATTACGTACCCCTCTTACACATGTAGAATAGATATAATAAAGACATGTATTTCCTTTCATGATAATGATGAGTAACCCTAATAATTAAGATTATTCGTGTGAAGTTTTTTGTGGTTGAGTTTTTTATTTGTTTTATTTTTCTTCAAATTTCAATACGTTCTAGGTCGGTGCTATTAGTTAAAGGGGCATTGGGTATGAAAAGAGAATTTAATTTTGGTAAGACTTGATATGAATTGTAGTTTAGTTCCGAGTTGGGTTCATAATTAGTAAACTTATTCCCTTTTAAAATGGATAAAATACTTCGTAATTCTACCTCTGACTTAAAGAAAATGGAAGTAAAAATCATTATGACATAGTTTGGGAAGAACATTATTGATCGAGCCACGTTGACCGCATTCGAGATTTCAATACCTTCCTGTTGAGTCTCGAACTTCAACCAATGAGAATATATAATTTCTCATACCTAAAAACAAAAAAAAAACCATACTCACAACTCCCATAGGGGAGAAGGAAATCTCCACAACAGAGACTAAAATCTCCATAATAGGGTTTGAATAAAATCTCATAAAGAGAGACTAATTTATTCAACAAAACAAGAAATAAATGAATTAAAAACTGAAAATAAATGGAAAATATGGGCTTACCATGGATGAAATCATCCATGGCAGCCCCTAATTGATGAAGAAGGGGTAGGTGAGGCTAGGGTTTGAGAGAGAGAAAAAGAGAGAAAGAGAGAGAAAGGGGGGTGTAACAATTTATTTGTTAATGTGATATAAAGAAAGTGCCAAGATCAATCGGTTATATTATCTAAATAGGAAAAAGTAAGAGGGTAACTACTAAAAGTAATGGTTTAAAAAAAAGAGTAACTATAAAAAAATAATTTTACTTGATCATTTTTAACTTTTTTGAGACTTGGTTTAAAAAAGTTACTATCATAATTTTCATAATTTAAATAAGTCAAATTTAATTGAAGAAAACATATACAAATGGATGAATTTTTTTAATCTTGTCCCTCCATTTCATGTAGGTAATCTCATAACCAATCATTCATCATTGACCAAATTATGGATCTCCAAATTGATCAAGTCTTGAAAAATTGTGCATCGTAAATCTGGAAGGGCATGTTCTATTCACCTTATTTTCAGTCCTTATTTGAAAAATAATTTTAGATAATGACTAAAAGGTCTAATAAATTCAGATAAGTTTACTTCAATAAGGTTTGACTAGTGGTGTCAATCTGGGTCACTGGCTGGGTTTGGGTTCACCCAACCTGGGTCGGAATGATTTGGGTCGGAATAATCTGGGTGAGAGTGTGCCATGGGTCGGAACTGGGTGGGTCGGGTGGACTTGGGTCGGGTTCGACTGGGTGAGAGGGCTCTCAGAACTGGCTCGGCTGAGACTGGGTTAGCCGGTATCTGGGTTGGGTGAATTTGGGTCGGAATGGAATAAGGTGAAGTCGGCCCAAATCGGCTTTCGGAATAACTTGGGTCGGAATAAATCGGCTTTCGGAATGACTTGGATCGGAATAAATCGGCTTTCGGAATGAATTGGGTAGGAAGAAATCGCTTTCGGAATGACTTGGGTCGGAATAAATCGGCTTTCGGAATGACTTGGGTCGGAAGAAATCGATATCAGAACGACTTGGCTCGGAATAAACAGGCTTTCAGAATGACTTGCGTCGAAAGAAATCGGTATCGAAATGAATTGGGTCGGAATAAATCGCCTTTCAGAATGACTTGGGTCGGAAGAAATTGTTATCGGAATGACTTGGGTCGGAATAAATCGGCTTTCGGAATGACTTGGGTCGGAAGAAATCTGCTTTCGAAATGACTTGGGTCGGAATAAATCGGCTCTCGATAGGACTTGGGTCGGCTGAAGCCTCAAACCGGCGGCGTATTGACTTGGGTCGGAACAAATAGGCTCTCGGAATGACTTGGGTCGGAATTATATAGTATATATTAAGCTACGAAGACGAAAGTTATAACAATTAACATGTAATCATATACAGATATTGTGAATTGTTATTGAGTCATTGTGAATATTGTGATAATATACATTGATACTTATATTACTAATTTAATTAAAAAGTTACTAAATTAAGACTTATAATTTATATAGTTATATTATTGGCTATTGGCCATCGGGTTATTCTTATTCATGATTGCATAAGTATTCAAGTAACAACCATAAGGGGTAAGGCATAAGTCCATTCCGATTATTGATTAAAGTCAATAAACTATTAAACTAGACATTTAGTTACTTAGTGACTTACTCACTCTCACCGAGTCACTACATAGCAACAAAAAGAGTTAAAATTAAAGAATTAGGTTGACATTAATGAAAGCATCATAATTATAAAATTGTTCGACTTTCATCGTTCATGGAACAACTCAACAAGTAACAATGATCAACGTTAATCGAATGTGAAGATGATAACTGTAATCAATTCAAGATGATACATAATCATATCAGTATAGGATGAAACATTGAAACTATGAAAGTAGATCATAGTTAATACCAATCATATCAGTGGAGGATCAAGATCGTTGATGTTTCGGTTGTTGATCCTAAAAGATAGTAACATAGGAGACGATCTTATTAAACGGTCCATGTTAAACGGTTGTTGATCGACTTTCGTTAAGTTAAGGTTCACCGTTGTCTTTGACATTAATCAAAACCCTCAAAAGATTGATCGTCTTTCATCTTTCGTGTTACGGGGTTCTTTATAAAAGATAGGGCTCCATCATCGATGTTATTACACGGTTAACAATAATCGAAGCATCATTAGATTGATCAACTTTCATCGTTGATGTTTCAGTTGTGGATCTTAAAATATACTAAGATAGTAACATAGGATTTAGGAATCTCGACTCTCGACTGATCTAGAGTCTATTTGATTATCCATATCTTTGAGTTGCTATACGTAGCGACATCGTCGTATCTGTATTACGGTAATTCATAACAGTTTCACGTCATTCATAATCATCTTTACATGAATCAACTTGTTTAAAATTAAAAATACTAATTAAACATTTAAACCTCTAAAGTTTATAATTTTTATTAATTTATAATATTAATAATAGTTTAGGAATTTAAGTAGATTACTAAATTACTAATAACTAAAAAAATCAATACTAGAAGTCTAGATTAGTTGTCCAGAATTATAAATTTGGAAATTAGAAAATAAAATACTTAACTTAACCTTAACCATTGATTTGAGAAAGATAAAATCCAACCATTGATATTTTGAAATCCATGTGCTTGGTAACTCTTGATGTTCATTCGTCAAAAAAATAAATCAAGGATCATGGTTTATGACCATTGATTAGCCAATATAAAATCTGAGCCCTTCATTTCTTTACTTACTCTCTAACATGTAAAATCTTCATTCTAAAATCTGAGCCATTCATTCTAAAATCCAACGGTTTAGATTAAGTCATTAACCCTAATATTCCCTGCTATATAAACCGCGTTTTTTTTTTGCCCCCCTCATTTCTTCGCCTTTTGCAAAATCTAATCTCACTCAGACTCTCAGTCACTCAGTTTCTCTCCACTCACTTTCTCATTTTCCGATAAAAAAAACCCAAAAATTCAATCGCCCCTTCTCTCATTTTCCGATCAAAAAATTGACTAAAATCTCAGCCTTCTCTCATTTTCCGAACAAAAGCAAAAAAAAAAAAAAAAAACTCTTAAATTCTCAGGCCTTCTCTCAATTTCCGATAAAAACCCTAAAATTGTTGGTCCTTCTCTCAAAATTTCCGATCAAAAAACTAAAATTCTGAGTTTCTCACTTTGTCTATCAATTTTTCCGAAGAACGTAGAGGTTTGTGGTGAAGATTTGAAGAAAAAAGGCGTGGATTTGAAGAAAAAGGTAACAAATTGAACATCGGGGGAAAACAAAAGCAAAAAAGCAAAAATATAATTTTTAAAAACGCTATATCACAACCAGGTAAGTCTTGTAATTTCCGTAATTTTTTTTAGAATTAGGTGAAGATCTGCTTGATTGTGATTGTGGGATATATGCTGGTCCAAATTTGCAGATCTGCTGGAATATCATGTTTTTTTTTGTCATATTTCAAATCTGGAATTTTATTTTTTTGATTATGTGTAAGTTTTTAATTATGTGTTCATTTTTTTGTGATAAAAAATATATGCATGAATTATTTATCTTTTTGATTATGTGTAAGTTTATAATTATGTGTTATATTTTATTTATGTGTTCGTTTTTTTATTATGTGTTCGTTTTCACTTTCACTAAAGTTCTTTTTTTGTGATATGAAATTATATGTCCGTTTTTAATTATCTTGTATATTAGTTTTAAATTATCTTGTATAATGTATATTACTTTTAAATTTCATCATATTTTTATATTAGTTTTTTTGTTGTTCTCTTGTATATCATGTTTGTTCATGATTATGTGTATCATCAATCATGTTTGTTCTTGTAATATGTTTTTGCCGATATAAAATTATGTTGTTTGTTCATGTTTGTGCTTATGTTTCTGGGTTAGTGTTAGGGTTTTGTGTGTGGGTTTGTATTCGGGTTTTGTGTGTGGGTTTGTATTCACCTATGCGGGTTATATTTGCTTATTGTGTTTTTGGGTTTTGTTTCTAGGCTTGTGTTCTGGGTTTGTGTTTTAGGGTTTGTGTGGTTTGTGTTTCTGGGTTTTGTTTTAGGGCTTGTGTTTCTGGGGTTGTGTTATGGGTTTGTGTTTTAGGTTTGTGTTTATGGTTTGTGTGGGTTTGTGTTCTGGGCTTGTGTTTATGGGCTTGTGTTATGGGTTTGTGTTTTAGGGTTTGTGTTTTTTGTTTGTGTTTTTGGGCTTTGTGTTTAGGGTTACTGTTTGGGGGTACTGAGGGTTAAACCCTAAACCCTAAACCCTGAACAATAAACCCTAAACCCTAAACCCTAAACCCCTGACCTCTAACCCTGACCCAGCCCTTGACCTGACCTGACCCGGACTTGTTTAAACTTTAAATGTGTGATTTTTTTTTTCAGTTGATCAATTGACATTGGACTCCATTATTGCGTCCAATTCCCTTTCTGTTGAGGAAGAAACCATTTCTCCCCAAACCCATGACCCTGTCCTGTTTGGTGGCGTACTGCCAAGGTTTGGAAGCACTTTACCTTGTTTAAGACCGAAGATGGTAAGATATTTTCTACATGTAAGCATTGTAATGCTAAGACCTATCGTGTTGAGGGAACCCAAGGTACTAATAACCAAAATAAACATTTAGAGAAGTGTGAAACTTACTTAAAAGTAAAAGCTGCTGAACCTGGGGGGCATTATGATCAAAAAACTTTTTGTCGTATATTTGCTGAAGCTATTATGTGTCATGCATATCCACTGTTGATTGTTGAGCATACTAAGCATAGGGAATTACTTTCTTACTTGAATCCTAATGTGAAGCATATTTCTAGGAATATGCTTAAGCATTGCACTAATCAGTTTGCTGCTCTTAAAGCTCAATTATATATAACTATAGGTAATTTAGAAGGAAAAGTGTGTTGTACTTGTGATTTGTGGTCTGCACTTAATAATGTCAGTTTTACTGTTCTGACTGCTCATTATGTTGATAACTCTTGGGTGCTGCGTTCTAAAATTCTTGTTTTTAGATATTTTCCTGGGTCCCACATTGGTAAGGAGTTGGGTAAGTTTACTCTTGATTTGTGTGATGAGTGGAATATTAGAGATAAAGTGTTTTCTTTGACTTGTGATAATGCTACTGCCAATGATGTTATGATTCAAGAGATGGTTAGGGACTTGAATAGAACTAATCTGTTACCTTGTTTTGGTAAGTTTTTTCATGTAAGATGTTCTGCCCATATATTAAATTTGATTGTCCAAGCTGGTTTTAAGTTTATGGATAAAACTGTTATGAAGTTGCAACAAGTTGTTACATATGTTTCTTTTTTCAAACATTAGGAAAGAGAGGTTTGATGATTGTGTTAAGTATGTGAATACTGGTTTTTCTGGTTCAATGATTAGTGATGTTCGTACTCGTTGGAATTCTACCTTTCTTATGCTCCGTAGGTGTTTGGAAGCTAGGGAGGCAGTAGATAGGTATTGTTTACTTAAGCAAGGTTTAGATGTTTCTCTAACTGATTCTGAATGGGAAACTGTCCAAAATGTTTGTGATTTTCTTGAACCTTTTTATGATATTACTTGTCTTTTTAAGTTCCGATTACCCCATTTGCCAACCTATATGTTGAGAACATTGTTTTGATTGAAAGTCTTCTGTTTTATGCTAAAGAAAACCCAACTGATTCTATTCGTCTTACGACTGCTCCTATGTATGAAAAATTTAACAAGTATTGGGAAAATTATTCCTTAAATATTCTTACTGTTGCTATCATGCTTGATCCCCGTTACAAAAAAACTTTGTTCATGAGTTGTATGCTACTGTTTATTTACCCCAACATCTTGATGGTAAGGTTAAAGAGGCAGTTGATGCCTTTACTGAGTTGTATACGCACTATGCTACTGTTTATTCTCACTTACAATTGAGTCAACTCCAACCCTCTTCCACTACATCTTCTATGACTACCGGTTCTGATTCATCCACTCCAAGTTTTGCAAGGTCGATTGCCCGTCCTTTTAAGAAGCTCAGCCTTGGAAAGGTTGGCTACTATGTGTAACATTTAATTGATTCATGATTACTTTAATTACAGTTTGTGATTGTTAATAGTTTTGTGATACTATTTTGTTTGCTGTTTTTTAGAGTTTTGGTGCCAATGTTGCTGCTAGAAGGGGTATTGAAAATGATTTGGAATCATATTTCAATGCCCCTCATGCTCCCGCTGACCAAGATGACCATTTTGATATTTTGGCCTATTGGAAAACCCATGTGGGAGTTTATCCTATTTTGTCTCGGATGGCTAGAGATGTGTTGGCTATCCCCATTACATCTGTGGCCTCCGAGTCTTTATTTAGTATGGGGGGCAGAATTTTAACAAAGTATCGCACGCGTTTGCTGCCCAAAAATGTTGAGGCTCTTGTGACTTGCCAAAATTAGATCTTTGGTTATTCTAAGATTGAGGATGAGGAGTCTCTTGAAGTTGTTAAAGAGACCAAGCCTACTGATATTGATGATGATTTAATTCCTTAATCTGTGCTGCTGTTGTTGTTTGATGGTTGTTGTTGATGGTGGTTGTTTGATGGTTATTGTTCTGGCCTTGTGTTGTGGCCTATTGAAAATGTTTGATGGTTGTTGTTTGATGGTTATTGTTTTGGCCTTGTGTTGTGGCCTATTGAAAATGTTTGATGGTTGTGTTCTGGGTTTGTGTTGTGTTCTGAGTTTGTGTTTGTTTATGGGTTTGTGTTTGTGGGTTGGTTGTGTGCTGGAGTTTGCTTGTGTTTGGGGTTTGCTTGTGTTTCACTAGTGGAATAATTGCTTATTGTTGCGGTAGTATTGCTGCGGTTTTACCCATACGCAGCAATATATCACGTAGAAAGAAAAAGTAAAATATAAAATTAACATATTGCTGCGGTTTCGGCCAAAAACCGCAGCAATATGGTTTCAACGGAAATTTTTTGAAAAAAAGTTCACTTTTTTACCAGATATATTGTTGCGGTTTGTGGCAAAAACCGCAGCAATATATTAAAATAATAATATTTTAATATATTGCTGCGGTTTTTACCAGAAACCGCAGCAATATGTCTGCGCCAGATCTTAAAATATTACATTTTTATATTAAAATTTGAACCTATTGCTGCGGTTCCTACTAAAACCGCAGCAATAGGCTGTTTTAAGTAAAAAAAAAAAGTGTGCGGCCCAATTAGGATTTTGTTCCTCTTTTCTTTTAACTCGTCAGTCGTTCTCTCTCTCCTTTCTCCTCTTTTTCTCTCCTCTCTCCTCTCTTCTATCTCCTCTCTCTCTTCTCTCATTCCCTGAAGTCTAACACTTCGCCAGACTTCATCGGACTTCTCCTCTTCGTCGTTGCGGTTCGTCGCTCGCCTTTGCTCGTGGCTTGCCGTCCTTCGTCGCGACCACTTCCGACAACGACGACGAAGAAGACGCCATGGATCGTGATGATCCTCGCTTCAATCTCCCTACTCCTCCTGCTATTCTTGCGTTGCCTAACACTTCTCGCTCCGTTGATTCTCTCCCCGTTTGATCGATCTCCACCGTTCGATGTAGATCTTGATGCATGTCGGAGATCTTGATGTTGCCTAACTTTTTTTTCGTTTTTCTTTTTTTTTTTCGTTTTTTAGATCTGTGATTTTTTGTTTTAGGATTTTTTTTTTGATTTTTTTCGTTTTTCTAGATCTGTTTTTAGATTTTTTTTTTGTTTTAGGATTTTTTTTGATTTTTTTCGTTTTTTTAGATCAGTTTCTTAGTTTTTGTAATTAGTCATTAAGTTGTAATAGTTGTTTTGTTATTTTTGCTTTTTCATTTTACTTTTTGATCTTTTGTATTATTTATGTAATTAGTTTTTTTAGCTTTATATATTAATGAAATTCATGTTATTTAATCTTTAGTTTGTCTGCGAATTTGGTAGATAGTGGATGGGTTAGTTGCATGGTTTTAATCTTTCAAATTTAATGGCGAAATTCCAAAAAAAAAAAAATTTTTTTTTTACCTGTACCAGGACCTATTGCTGCGGTTTTGTGCAATAACCGCAGCAATAGGCCAAGCTATTGCTGCTGTTTCTAGCCAAAACCGCAGCAATACGTTGTACGTTTTTAATAAAAAAATAAATATATTGCTGCGGTTTTGGCTAGAAACCGCAGCAATATGTTCAAATATTGCTGCGGTTTTAAACCGCAACAATATATTAATTATATATTGCTGCGCCCTTTATTGCTGCGCAGCGAAAATCGCCGCAATAGGCCACTTAATGACTGCATCAATAAACAATTATTCTACTAGTGTTTGGGGGTTTGCTTGTGTTCTGGGTTGGGTTTGTTGTGTTCTGGGGTGGGTTTGTTGTGTTGTGGGTTTCCTTAAACCCAAACCTAAACCCTAACCCTAGGCCCAAATCCAAACCCTAGACCCAAACCCAAACCCTAGACCCAAACCCTAGACCCGAACCCTAACCCTAAAATTATAAATCCTAAACAGAATTCTTGGATTTGGTTTAGTTCTAAATCCCGTTGCTTAATAAATGTCCCTTGCGCAATGATCATTGGTTGTTGACTTGTTTGCGACACTTTTTGGCTATATTTTACTTTACACACATGTTTTGCCCTAAGTGTCACGATGTGGAGCTACTTTTCTTTTGTCTTATTGGACATGATATGCACTTGGTTGGTAAAATTGGTTTGGTATTATTTAAAAGACAAAGAATAGTGGATGCTCGTGTCACTTTTGCTGGCTTTCTTGTGTTGTGAAGTTGTGTTGTTTATTAGAGTCGAGTGCTCGATGATGAGGTCAACTTGTGTACCTGAGAGCCATTATTGATCTTAAAAGTAAATTAAATTTTCTTATCTTTGCAATATTTACTTGTTTAAAATTGACACTAACTGCTATTGCTATATGGTTTTCTTTGGGAGTTTTTTGGGGGGTTTTGCTACCTTCTGTTGGCTTATTCTTCGTTGCTGTTGGCCTATTGCTTTGCTGTTGTTGAGTTGCTGATGATGCTGCTGGTGGTGGTGGTCTACTGCTGCTGCTGGTGCTCTAATGCTGCTGCTGGTGGTGTTCTGTTGCCGCCGGTGGTGGTTCTCTGTTCTGGTGCCTTGTTGTTGGTTGTCCGTCATTCTGCTTGCTTCGGTTGATTTCGATGTTCTTCGCTGTTGGTAGTCATTTTATAATTTTATTTACTTTAGAGTTTAGACTTACTCATTTTGATATGTACATTATTCATTTATAAGTGTACTTGATCTTTTGTAAACATTATACTATTAAAGTATATGAATATAAGAGTTTTCTATTTTTCCTAATTTACTTGTCTTATTCTCTCCAATATCCCTTCAAATTCAATATACTTTTCGGTTCAACTATTTAACTATGCAAGAATAATTTAACTATGCACCTTCAAATTCAAAATGATCATAATGTATAAATGTGTGAGGCAATGGCTGCAAGCTTGCGACTATACTATTAATAAGTTTAAGTGCATTTTGGGAGAAACAAGAGGAATGTTGCTGCTGTTGGTGGTCATTTTATAATAAGTATATGAAGTACTGATGTTTTGTGTTTTTGGGGCGTTGGGCATGGGGGGTTGAGTTTGGGGGGTTGGGAGTAGATGTAGGATACTGTGATTAATGTTCTTTTTCTTTTTTTCTTTTTTTTTTAATAGTTTATTAATACTTACTAGCTAGTTACTACTCATACATAGTTGTGATGAGAGGAAAAAAATTGGGTCGAAATGGTTTTGGGTCGGGTTGTATTAGGTCGGGTTGTATTGGGTCGGAATAGTTTTGGGTCGGGTTCAGTTGGGTCGGGTGGTAACTGGGTTGGGTAATAACTGGGTCGGTGATAACTAGGTTGGGTCACAACTGGGTCGGGTGCTAACCGGGTTGGGTCACAACTAGGGATGGCAACGGGCCGGATCTGGACCGGATCCTTGTGGACCCGGATCCAGATCCGTTTTCAAATGTTGGATCCAGATCCGACCCGGATCCAGCGAGTCTGAAAAAATTGGACCCGGATCCTTGTCCAAAACGAATCCAAAACGGGTCCTCCATGATTTATACTATTTTACCTAATTTTTGATTAAATCTTGAAGAATTTCGCCTCAGTAATATATTTCTTACATTCTTTGAGCACAATTTCCTAATTTTTGATATTGAAATCATCATCGGAGTTGCAAAATAACTATAGAACACAAACGTACAACAAACCCATAACTGATTGCTATACTGTACAAACTGCTAACAATTTTTTTTTTTGAGGTTTACAAATTGCTACATTAGACTAGACCTGTTAGATTTACATAATCAAAAAACAAATTATACACTTGTGGTCCTTAGAAAAAGAAATAATCCACTGCCAAAGTCACAGCTAACCATCACCTAAGAATTACTTTGAGAAACGAAGTTAGTGGTGCAAATAAGCTGGTGGCGCACGAGATATGGTGGCGCGCAGAAGCTGCAGGTGGTATATTCCAAGTCGCAGGCAACAGGGCAGTGAAGGGTGGTGGCCAGAAAGCAGCGGCCGAAGAGAGGGAGTCAGGGGAAGAAGGACTGGGGGAGGCGTGAAAGTGACAGGGAGTTAGGGTTTGGTTAAACTTTAGAGAGTTGGGATTTAAGAACGGTTAAAAAGAACGGTCTTATGATTGCATGAACTTAGCCCAGCCCAGCCCAGCTAGTTTCTAGAAAAAAAAAACGGATCTACGGATCCGGATCTGGGTCTTGAGGCCAGGCCGGATCCGGATCCGCAATCTGAAAATCAGGCCCGGATCCGACCCAGATACAACGGGTCTGGAATTTTGGGATCCAGATCCTAAAAAACGGATCTGGATCCACGGGATCCGGGCTGGGTCCATGATCCATTGCCATCTCTAGTCACAACTGGGTTGGGTGATAACTGGGTGGGTTTAACTTGGTCATTGGCGGGTGAAGTTGGGTGCGGGTTAGTTTTGGGTCGGAAACAGGTTGGGTTTGGATCATTATTCACGGGTGCAACTGGCCACGGGTCCACCTGAGTCGGCCCAGTTAAGGTTTGGTTGCCAATTCCACGGGTTGAACTAGGCACGGGTGGACGCTGGGTCGGAATGGGTCGACTTTCCACCCGACCACTCTCGGCTCGGAACATGTTGTGTCTGGGTCGAATGCGGGTTAACCCGTGGGTCGGCCCAGTTTTTGACATCTCTAGGTTTGACATTCTCACAATATAAGGTTCAATAAGTTCATACTAGTAAATTATACACGCGATGCGTGCCTGTTTTTTTTATTTTTCAATCATAAATTCTAGTTTTTTTTTTTTGCATAAACAGGGTAAAAATATGAACATTAGATATTTTTTTGGGCTAAATTTCGTAGGTTAACCATCTATAACTTAACCCTTCTTTTCTTAATTTTTTGTACTTATTATTTCTTTTAGTTTTTAAATATTAAACTTGATGATCGATAAAAGAATGCTAAGTGCATTTATTTAGGATTTCTTATGTGGTATTAACATAGTCTTTTTTGTTAAACAAATCATTTCACTTTGTTAATTGATTGAATTTTTCATTTTAATGTAATACTTGATTGTGTTTGTGGATTGATTGATAAGATATTTGATTGATGTAATATTCCATTTTACTTTTTTCAGCACAAATGTAAACTAATTCTAATAGTCAATGTTTCTTTTTTTGGTGGCTCAATTATAACTTGATTGGTTTCAACATTTAAGTTAATTTTTTAATACTATATTTGAGTTTGAATTTGTTTTTTCCCTTTTTTGGTAGTAGTTTATTTACTAATGAGCATTTAAGTAAATTTACAGGGTGACGCCATAATTCTTTCTTCCCTTATATAATAGAGATAAACCAAAAAAAGTTGAATAGAAACATACAAAAGAAATATTACTTTTGCCACTCCCTTTTTGACTCTTGGATAATTATAGTGTGTTCTATTCAACATATTTTTGCTTACCTGAACTTATTTGTCTTTATTGAACCTTATCTGAACTTATTATAACTTATTTTGTAAGAGTGTCAGACCTTATTTTATCGAACTGAACTTATCTGAACTTATTAAACCTTATTAATCCTTTATTAGACCTTGTCTAAACTTATTTTTTCTAATAAAGACTGAAAATAAGTTGAACAGAAGAAGCCTAAAAGTAAACATTTGAGATGAAAAATGATACTATGAAGATAAACTTAGACACTATTCTTTTAGACTGAATTGAATTAAACTAAACTAAATCAAACTGAGTAAAACTATAACAAGAAAGCAGCTGAATTGAACTGAAAACTGTATCTACAAGACCACAACAAAAGGCCTAGAAGGCAGAAGTATATACTTCCTCCGTTTCAAATTACTCGCTACACTTTCCATATAGGGAAGTTTCATATTACTTGCTACACCTTTTTGTTGGGCAATAAACTCTCTCTATCTCTCTCCTCTCACATGGGTCTCTTTTCTTTTTACTCTCTACCTCTCTCTTCTCCAAAAATTGCCTAGGAGTCGGTGAATTGAAAAGTGTAGCAAGTAAAATGAAACGGAGGAAGTATATGGGATAACCGATAATGGGACCATTGATTTGAGACGCGTGTTACCAGTTAGCAGGGGGGATGGGTGTGCATGAGATACAGAGCACATCAAAAACCCACCCATGGTTTTGCCTTAATAAATTTTGTTCCATAACATAAAAAAAAAAACACTATTCTGAATTGTGCAGAATCTAGAACACTATTGCTAAGGCTAGTGTCCAAAATAATTGCATAGAGCTTTGCGGCCAAATGGATAAAATCCTCCTGATCTATAAGGAAACTTTTTATAAGTGAATTACTACTTTCTACAACATGTTAAAATGACAATAGATTAAAGGATACTTCCTCCGTCTTTAAAAGCTAGATAGTCGAATGTTAAGATACATGAGAATATGAATATCTCGACAAATTTTCATACGACTTTCTTATTGTCAAACTATTACACTTATTTAATTAGAAACAGAGGTTAGTATTCAATAATATCTTATTCAGTAATACTTTACTATATATACAAGTATGTGTATGTTTACCTGGAAAAAAAGGTATGTAAAATTGTAAATAGTATAGTAGTTAAACACTTAAACAGTGTTATTTCAAGAGGAAGGTTAGTCTGTTAGATAACTAATATCGAAATGTATTACTGAATAAGATATTATTGAATACTAACCTCCGTTTCTAATTAAATAAGTGCAATAGTTTGACTTTGACGCTTATCAACGCACAACTTTGACTATTATTATCTCTAATTATGTATTTGTAAAAGTTATATATAGTTGATATTATGAAAATATTCATTGAGACAAATCCAACAACATTTTATATGAGCATGTTTGTTTTATACTTCCTTCGTTCCAAAATAAGTGAAACACTTGTCTCAAAAAGCTCTCACATAAATGAGAGAAGTGTTTCACTTATTTTGGAACAGAGGAAGTATATTAGTAAAAAATACTGTTAAAGTGATGAAATGTGTTAATAGTGCAAAAGTCAAAGTGTTACACTAAAAGGAATAGAGAAAGCATATATTTTAATATATACTTCAAATATCATACAAATGAAATCAACTTCTTATACTTGTCGTTGGATTAAAACTGAAGAAAGTAAGGGGTGTTTGGTTCAAATAGCGGAATGGAATGGGAATAAAATCAAGTAGAAGGGAGGAATGATAATAATAATTGTTACTTTTATTGGGTGTTTGGTTTAACAATGGAAATAAATCACTTGTAAGGGATTAGAAATGATTTTGTTACTCCTCTAATTTAGAGGGTAATATTTTGGGGGTTTAGGTTACTCTCAAGTAGGGCTGACAATCAGGTCAGGTTGGGTCAATTTCAGGTTGACCTGATTTATATTTCAGGTCACTTACCTCTAATCCAAACCCAACCTGATTTTAGTTTCAGGTCGAAAATCATAATCTGAACCCGATCTTTTCGATTTCGGATTGACCAGAAACCAATCCAAAATGACCTGAAATGAAATTTAACTATACACGCTAAGTTATGAAAGTCTGAGTTAATGACATGAAATGAAATTCAGATGCTCCAAGAAACGGGCTTGGTCCAATACAAATAAGAATAACAGAAGATAGGTTGTATAAGTTATGAAAGTCTGGGTTAATTTTAGATTGACCCGACCTGAAAATAACCCGACTTCTAAATCAGGTTATTTTCAGGTTCAAAAAGTCAACGCGAACCTAACCCTCAAGTAACGGTAATGGTTAACCCACTACCCAAATCAAACAAAGAGTAATGAATTCAAATTACTTAATCTATTTCTAAGCCTAAAAAAGCTCAACCAAACAACGCCTAAGATAGAAACAACAAAAAGTTGAAATAAAAACAATATTCATTGTTCTTACTTCTGTGTACATGCCAGGTGGCTGACTAGCAGTCTGCTAATTAACCCAATCTAGCTTTAAGACCATTATTATTATTATTATATGTATAAGTTCTACTCTAGATGCATGTATATTTTGGTTAACTCAATTGTGTGTACAAAGACATGAAAAAGTTATTAAAGTACACGATAGAAAAGATAACAGATTAATGAGTTTAACAAACAATAAAATAACATGACAGATACTTAAATTTTGCATAACAAAAGTTAAATAAAATAAAAGGCATTAAGGGGATAAAAGGACATGGAAATCAACCGACTAGAACAGATACCTAAGTCAAGTGAAAACAATGGACTGAAAAACCTTAGATTTCGGATAAAACCATCAAACTCTCCTGAGTTGTTGTACCACTTATTAACAGTTGTTTCTATAAGTATCATCCAACTTTATTTAGCATTTCATTCTCTCATCCAAAATCCACATCTTTAATCAACCAAAAAAAAAAAAAAGCTCAATCAAACAAGGGCTAAGATAGACACAACAAAAAGTTGAAATAAAAACAATCTTCTCTTTTCTTACTTCTATGTACATGCCAGGTGGCTGACTAGCAGTCTGCTAATTAACCCAATCTAGCTTTAAGACCATTATTATTATTATTATTATTATTATTATTATTATTATTATATGTATAAGTTCTACTCTAGATGCATGTATCTTTTTGTTAACTCAATTGTACGTACAAAGACATGAAATAGTTATTAAAGTACACGGTAGAAAAGATAACAGATTAATGAGTTTTTTTTGACAGGAAGAAAAATAATTTCATTCATAAGAGATAGTCAAATGGCATTTACAATATAGGTATATAACACCTTAGAACTAGATACATTGCAGATTTGATTATAAATAGCCTTAATAAAAAACTTCATCTGAAGCAATACAATCTGTGAGTTCGTCTTGATTCAGCTCAACTTCCGCTGATGCATAGTCGTTTTGGTGAATATACTTCCGTGGTCTTCTAGATTCTTACAGGGAATAGTGATTGTTAGATCTTCCTTCTTCATTAGACGAACAAAAAGAAAAAATTGAACACCCTAAAATATATACCATCTTAAGGATGGGATATACTTATTGGAAGCAATTAAAGGGGTTTTTGCGGCTTACCACCGGTGCGAACACCAGTGGAAGCCCCTACAAAGATTCACGATTGGGACCAAGAAGATAAGTGATGAAGAAACAAAGAGAAAGAAGAAAGAATGAAGGAAAAACCTTCAAAAAAGAAGAAAAACCTAGCGATGGAGATTAGGAAAAAAATCCTCCCAAGGAGAAATCCTAGAGGGAACAGATTAATGAGTTTAACAAACAATGAAATAACATGACAGATACTTAAATTTTGCATAACAAGAATTAAATAAATATAAGGCATTAAGGGGACAAAAGGACATGGAAATCAACCGACTATAACAGATACCTAAGTCAAGTGAAAACAATGGACTGAAAAACCTTAGAATTCGGATAAAACCATCAAACTCCCCTGAGTTGTTGTACCACTTATTAACAGTTGTTTCTATAAATATCACACACTTTGTTTAGCATTTCATTCTCTCATCCAAAATCCACAACATTTTTTATCAACCAAAGAAAAAAAAAGAGCCTCAAACTTTTTCTATCATATAATATAAATTAATTGGAAGGTTTATAGAATTAAATTTCACCTTAACCTATAGATTTTGCTAATTCTTTTTCTTAAAATGGCAAAAAATATTGCTGAATCCCCCCTAGAGAGATCTAGCTTGCTCCCACTTGATCAAAGGCTAGCCATAGCAAAACAATGTTCTCATGGTACATTATTTATCTTCCTTTTTCTTAATTTTTATATTTAACAATCTAAAAACAACATTCATTTGTAAATAATGTTAGTTTATATTAAAAAAAATTGTACTCTTAACTCATATCTTGCTATGTTGTCTCATAATTAAAAGTTACTCTTATTTGGAGTAGTGCTTAGTAACTCTTACATTCAACCATATATTATGAGTAAAATTTTATTTGGATTATGATTTATGCATTAAATATATTGGTCTGTGTGCATTAGATGAACATATATTAATTGCCTAATTTCTAGTAGCATGTTTAAATGAAGTTTCTGACTTTCTGAAGAAACTTAAAACAGATGGTGTTCTAGCTGGAGCTAAGGCTGCTGTTGTTGCTGGATTTGCTACAGCCATTCCAACTGTGAGTTTTTAGCCTGATCATTTATTTTCTTCTATCTGACACATGAAATGCTTGAACCCACAAATTGAAAAAAAAAAAAAAGTTTTATTTTCTTCCTCCAGTAACCCTATTTATATCCCACTTATTAATCTAAGGAGGTTTTGTCACCTCCAAATAAAAATAAATTAAAAAAAAGGAGGTTTTGTCAACTCAAGGTGTTTTTTTTTTTTCCTTACATTGGTCTAAAAAAAGTTACTTCCTCCGTTTCTTTTCAAATGCAACAATTGGACTTTCACGTGCAACTAGAAATTACTTTGACCATATATTTCTATAATTACATATAGGTAAAAATTATAAAAATTACATATTATGAAAGTAGGTCACGAGACAAATCTAATAAGATCCCACTTGACTTTATTTTTCATTATGTAGAAATCACAAATCTTAGTCAAAGTGGTCGGTGAAAATAGTGGAAAAGTCAAATTGTTGCATTTAAAAAGAAACGGAGGAAGTATTTAATATTCTACCAAATATGTCATGCAATTAAGTACTTTTATCAGTATCTTATCAGTTTTAGCTGTTAGCTTTTCAGATCGGGTGTCTCTAGTTATCTTTGAGCTAATAATTTTGCCTAGCTATAATACATTTGTTGTTTCACTTACAACACCTCTTATATGCAAAGAAATGCATGGATGACATTTGTATGTTAATCTTAACCTGCAGATAGCAAGTGCAAGAATGCTACCTTGGGCAAGGGCCAATCTCAACCACACTGCTCAGGCTCTCATAATTTCAACTGGTAATTATTGAATCACATGATTTTAAGTTACTATATAGTCATTCATTAATCATTATGTGTTGTTTTCTTTAATGATTTACTACCATTTTTACTGTTGATTGCACATGATTAGTGGCCGGAGCAGCATACTTCATAGTAGCTGATAAAACCGTGCTGAAATCAGCCCGCCAAAACTCCTTCAATCAGAAAGAGATGCACAACATTGGAGCATGAATTTGACAATGAGGAAGGCTGGATGCTCTGCCATTGATGGTTAACGACGACGACAACGATGATGACGATAACGTAGAAAGATTTGATCTTAATGTTGATTATGATTACATTCAAAAATCAAATCTTGTATGAGCTACCCATATATGTTATATATATGCATGAATAATAATGTTTTTCTGTTTTTTCACCAAAAAAAAGAAACTAATGTCATCTGTTTTTTTTCCCTTAGTACAATGTTATCTCCTAGCATTTGCTAATCTATCGGGTGTGTTTTGATTGGCCCGAGTTGGGGTGTATGTGCTTGGTCAAATCGTATAGGATCCGGTGTGGGTTGTTTCAAGGTCACTTAGGTTGGATTCAACCCGACCAACGTATACTCGGGTACGGGTTGGGTATGGGTCGCACCATTTCAGCTCAACTCTAATCGACTTCGGGTTGGAAATATCATTTTGGGTTGAGCGTTAATAGTATTGAAAAACTAAAACCACAATCCTACAATTTTTTTGACAGACGTGGAATTTCGTCTACATATGGGGATCAGTAGAGGTTTGATATTCATACACCCTTTGTCACTATATGTACGTCTTATTTACGTTTCTAAATGTATTTCAATGCACATTTTTTACCATAGGATATCTTCAATTGCCTTTTTAAAATTATAAAGATTGAATATTAATAATGTAATACTTACTGACACGAATCAAACACGATCCCATTATAACTATGTTTTTTTTTCTTACGTTTGGTGCTGTTTTGCAAATCAATTTCATGTAAGGAAATAAGGTGATGGGATATAATAGAGGTAACGTAACTATTGTAAAACGTCTTGTTGTAAATTACAATATTTTATGATTGGTAGGATAAAATGATAACAAATTGTGGATGAAGGGGAAAAGTAGTAGTTTACAAACTCCTAATTCATACAAATATTGTGATAATAAATTGTTGAAATATAAGGGTTTAAAGATGGTGATTCAGACCCACACCAGAGGTGTATCGTCATGGTTTGACCGAGGAGACATGGTAGATGAGCATGAGTTGATCGGGCTGATGATTCGGCTCAATATATTTTCTAACCGATGCTTGGTGTACTGGTCGAGCAATGATGATGGAGAGTCAGTTAATTGGTAGGACATCAGACACTCGAATGAGATCTTTGTTCATGGGTTCTCTTCACGACTTCGAGGTACCACGCTGAAGTAGGTGTACTATTGAGTCGCATGTACACCATAGATGGATCATAGGTGGGCGTGGAGGGGCCAACACAAATGTATTTGTTAGCACACCTTCTCTAGCTAGACATGTACCCAGTACCACACGTGCACGGTCTTTCTTCCTCTACCAGATCGATGCACCTAGCGGTGTTGATGTTCTTCAGTTCCTACCAGTATACCATTATTCACACCATGCTGAGATCTCTTTTTACGGGAGCATTCATCAGTGACTCATCTTTGTAACCCGTCTATTCCTACTTTCACCGAGCCCTACCAGGTATTCATTTCACTTTTTTGTGCCTCTTTTTTTAAAGAATTACCACTGACCCTCCTCTTAAGACACTAACAGAAGTGAAATCGAACTTCAAGGGTAAGTTGTCCACACTCGAAGTCAACTCATAGTTACATTCTCCAGTTGTCCCTGGACCCTAGTTTGTTTGCGTTAGGGGGACCTTTCTTTTGTCTCAACTTAAACAGTGAAGCAGATCTCCAACAGCAGTTGATCCGTTCTTGTTTAAAGAGCTAGCTTTTCCGCTGCACTCAAATTACAATTTTCGCTAGTGCTCTCTTTTGACTTCTTTGAACTATTTTAATTACTTGACTTGTTATTCTCTTTATTGCACAAGGAAAAAGTTTGTATGAAATTTTGTTTGAAATTTTGTTTGACATCTCCTTGTTATGTCTTCCCAATTGTCGTCTTGTTGCTGATTTATAAGGTTATTTTTTTAACAATATTGAACCAAACAAAGTGTTCAAAATGATAAATTGGTAAAATTTTCATTTCCACTTTCGATAAGTGCTTTGTAAAGGCATTATTGCTAACCCCAACTGTGTTTATTTTGGTCAAGACTAATTTCCTTTTCAGAATAATTATCATGGGGAAGAAGTGTATATGAAGTACGAAACTACGGTGGACATACACTACAAGAAAATCCATGGCAATTTTCATTAATCAAAATGGGCAATTACATAATTGCCTTGTGTAATAGATCAAGAAAAGCAAATATAATTCCCCCTCGTTGATATTTACTAAGAGGATAATTTTACCATTTTGTTCTCTTTGATAGCACCTAATTAAGAGGTTTGCCCTCTATAATATCATCTAAGAATACAATTTTACAAATTTGTCTTTCTTGATGTCAGGCCATTTTTTATTTTGTGATCTTTGAAAACAATTAGAAAGGCAATTTATTATTTTGCCCTCTTTAAAAAAACAATTAAGAGGGCAATTTTATTAGTTTGCCTTTTTGAAAACAATTAAGAACGCTAAACAAATGTATTTTCCCTCCTTGATATAAGCAAAAAAACAAGTAGCCAAGTACATATTGTTTTTCGGAGTATCTCTCTGTTTTTCTTCTCTTTCTTGATTACGTTTTGCTTACTTGAGTTCTCCTCTCTCTCTCATTTTCTCTCTCTTAATCTTCAATTTGTGAACTGTTCATCTTCAATTTCAAATTCAATCAAACGAAAATACTACTCACTTTGATTCATTGTCGACGGATTTAATCTTCAAAAATGGCGCGTTCTCTCTCTGTTTCGCTCGTAGCTTAGATCTGATTTGATTTTACTTTAATTCGATCTTTTTATCCCAATTCTATTTGTAATTTAGGTTTTTGTTTATCTTTTTAATTTATCTTTGAAAAGATAAAGTGAATTTCGCTAAAGTAACCTATAACTATATATGTTCTATATGATTATGCAGTCTGTTGGCTTTAATTCTAAGCGCTCCATAAGTAACCTATAACTATCATGGATATGCAATTGAGTTAGTAAGGTGATTCCTATGAGAGAGAAAAGGGGAAATGGGAATAGGGAGGAAGAGGAAATTCCAAAGGTAAAATCCTCTAAAAGAAAATTGAAAGAAGAAAGTACAATTGTACATACTTAATGCTGCTCTACAATTGCATATTCCAAATTTCTTTCTTTTTGAATATATATCTATATATACTAATAAACCTAAAAAAATTAGCCTAAGTGTCAACATCAAAATGAAAACGCCAAAATGTTGCGTCAAAATCCATCATCATATTTACTCTGCCACATATCTCTATTATATATGGGAACTCTTGAGCACTTTGGTGTCCACCTGAGTTCCCTAAAATACCCTTTATGTTTTTATTCTTCCAAGATAATTAAGAAGGGCAAAAAAGTCATAGAACTTTTTTAAAAAAAAAACCACCACATTTTTTTTAGTGAAAGTAACTTCCATATTTTTTAAAACAAAATAAAGATGCACAATAATATCACCGCGATGTTCGCGCACGCATCGCGTGCAAAAGATACTAGTAGTCTTTAATTAATTGCCATTTGTTGATGTGTCGCCATTTTATTCATTCAATGCATGTGCCACGGTTAAGCATAATTGGAAAAAAAAAATTAAGAAAATTATAGATTAGGTTAACTTGCCGTAATTCTAGCAACCGATTTGTATTCAAATCAATTAGAATCTTCAACTTAGGAAAGATATGTAGAAATCCCATAATTCAAGCACCTAATTTGTGGCCAACACACTCCTCTCACTTTATCTTCTTCGCTTCATCTTCCTTCTTGATTGTTCACCATAAAAAAAGCCGTACTATTAGCCTCTTAGGGCCTGTTCTCTTCGGCATAAAACTACTGAACTGAACCGAACCGAACCGAAATGAAATGAATCGAACCGAATTAAATTATAACTAATTAATAGTAATGATTATCATTTAGGAACCGAACCGAATTGAATTGAATCGAATCGAACTGACGAAAATAAGCTGGGGAGAACAGGCCCTTATAAGTTCATATTTTAACATCATTTACTTGCATATTAGGGTAGATTTTCATATATTAATATCAGAGCATTTACCTTGCATTTATGCATATTTCAATAATTTTTTATAAGCTACAGTGTTTTATTGGGTTGTTCGGTGTTTTTATATAATTTCAAGTACTTTGTACTCCTATTCAAGGACATGAGGATTAAGACACTTGAATTACCATCGAAAGAATATATCATATGCCCAAGATGTATTGGAATTGAAAATAATACAAACCACTATTCTAAGTTGTACGAAATATGACACCTCTTCACCATTTTTCTCATAATTTTTTGTAAAAAAAATGATAATGAGGTAATTTCAACTGGTTTGAAAACTAGACTTCAAGATCTTTTCAACTATATATTACATGTGCCAAATAAAGCTCTGGATCAAAAGTTATAGTTGTTCGAAGTTAAGTTGAAGAATATGACAATTACAAGGCCAACATGGATGTGTCACTATTGACACGTCTGTGTTGTTTTGATTTCTCCCAAGCATTAGCTCTTCTTTGTAGGGTATTTGTGTTGTAGCAGGTCAACAGAGTTGTGTCATTATTGACATGCCCATGTTAGTCTGTTCTGCCGTACAATTTATTATTTTGTGATCTTTGAAAACAATTAGAAAGGCAATTTATTATTTTGCCCTCTTTAAAAAAACAATTAAGAGGGCAATTTTATTAGTTTGCCCTTTTTGAAAACAATTAAGAACGCTAAACAAATGTATTTTCCCTCCTTGATATAAGCAAAAAAAACAAGTAGCCAAGTACATATTGTTTTTCGGAGTATGTTAATTACATGAGATCTCTCTGTTTTTCTTCTCTTTCTTGATTACGTTTTGCTTACCTGAGTTCTCCTCTCTCTCATTTTCTCTCTCTTAATCTTCAATTTGTGAACTGTTCATCTTCAATTTCAAATTCAATCAATCGAAAATACTACTCACTTTGATTGATTGTCGACGGATTTAATCTTCAAAATTGGTGCGTTCTCTCTATGTTTCGCTCGTAGCTTAGATCCTGATTTGATTTTACTTTAATTCGATCTTTTTATCCCAATTCTATTTGTAATTCAGGTTTTGTTTATCTTTTTAATTTATCTTTGAAAAGATAAAGTGAATTTCGCTAAAGTAACCTATAACTATATATGTTCTATATGATTATGCAGTCTGTTGGCTTTAATCATGGATATGCAATTGAGTTAGTAAAGTGATTCCTATGAGAGAGAAAAGGGGAAATGGGAATAGGGAGGAAGAGGAAATTCCAAAGGTAAAATCCTCTAAAAGAAAATTGAAAGAAGAAAGTACAATTGTACATACTTAATGCTGCTCTACAATTGCATATTCCAAATTTCTTTCTTTTTGAATATATATCTATATATACTAATAAACCTAAAAAAATTAGCCTAAGTGTCAACATCAAAATGAAAACGCCAAAATGTTGCGTCAAAATCCATCATCATATTTACTCTGCCACATATCTCTATTATATATGGGAACTCTTGAGCACTTTGGTGTCCACCTGAGTTCCCTAAAATACCCTTTATGTTTTTATTCTTCCAAGATAATTAAGAAGGGCAAAAAAGTCATAGAACTTTTTTAAAAAAAAAACCACCACATTTTTTTTAGTGAAAGTAACTTCCATATTTTTGAAAACAAAATAAAGATGCACAATAATATCACCGCGATGTTCGCGCACGCATCGCGTGCAAAAGATACTAGTAGTCTTTAATTAATTGCCATTTGTTGATGTGTCGCCATTCTATTCATTCAATGCATGTGCCACAGTTAAGCATAATTGGAAAAAAAAAATTAAGAAAATTATAGATTAGGTTAACTTGCCGTAATTCTAGCAACCGATTTGTATTCAAATCAATTAGAATCTTCAACTTAGGAAAGATATGTAGAAATCCCATAATTCAAGCACCTAATTTGTGGCCAACACACTCCTCTCTCTTTATCTTCTTCGCTTCATCTTCCTTCTTGATTGTTCACCATAAAAAAAGCCGTACTATTAGCCTCTTAGGGCCTGTTCTTTTCGGCATAAAACTACTGAACTGAACCGAACTGAACTGAAATGAAATGAACTGAACTGAATTAAATTATAACTAATTAATAGTAATGATTATCATTTAGGAACTGAACTGAATTGAATTGAACTGAACTGAACTGAACTGAAAATAAGCTGGGGAGAACAGGCCCTTATAAGTTCATATTTTAACATCATTTACTTGCATATTAGGGTAGATTTTCATATATTAATATCAGAGCATTTACCTTGCATTTATGCATATTTCAATAATTTTTTATAAGCTACAGTGTTTTATTAGGTTGTTCGGTGTTTTTATATAATTTCAAGTACTTTGTACTCCTATTCAAGGACATGAGGATTAAGACACTTGAATTACCATCGAAAGAATATATCATATGCCCAAGATGTATTGGAATTGAAAATGATACAAACCACTATTCTAAGTTGTACGAAATATGACACCTCTTCACCATTTTTCTCATAATTTTTTGTAAAAAAAATGATAATGAGGTAATTTCAACTGGTTTGAAAACTAGACTTCAAGATCTTTTCAACTATATATTACATGTGCCAAATAAAGCTCTGGATCAAAAGTTATAGTTGTTCGAAGTTAAGTTGAAGAATATGACAATTACAGGCCAACATGGATGTGTCACTATTGACACGTCTGTGTTGTTTTGATTTCTCCCAAGCACTAGCTCTTCTTTGTAGGGTATTAGTGTTGTAGCAGGTCAACAGAGTTGTGTCATTATTGACATGCCCATGTTAGTCTGCTCCGCCGTACAATTTATTATTTTGTGATCTTTGAAAACAATTAGAAAGGCAATTTATTATTTTGCCCTCTTTAAAAAAACAATTAAGAGGGCAATTTTATTAGTTTGCCCTTTTTGAAAACAATTAAGAACGCTAAACAAATGTATTTTCCCTCCTTGATATAAGCAAAAAAACAAGTAGCCAAGTACATATTGTTTTTCGGAGTATGTTAATTACATGAGATCTCTCTGTTTTTCTTCTCTTTCTTGATTACGTTTTGCTTACCTGAGTTCTCCTCTCTCTCATTTTCTCTCTCTTAATCTTCAATTTGTGAACTGTTCATCTTCAATTTCAAATTCAATCAATCGAAAATACTACTCACTTTGATTGATTGTCGACGGATTTAATCTTCAAAATTGGTGCGTTCTCTCTATGTTTCGCTCGTAGCTTAGATCTGATTTGATTTTACTTTAATTCGATCTTTTTATCCCAATTCTATTTGTAATTCAGGTTTTGTTTATCTTTTTAATTTATCTTTGAAAAGATAAAGTGAATTTCGCTAAAGTAACCTATAACTATATATGTTCTATATGATTATGCAGTCTGTTGGCTTTAATCATGGATATGCAATTGAGTTAGTAAAGTGATTCCTATGAGAGAGAAAAGGGGAAATGGGAATAGGGAGGAAGAGGAAATTCCAAAGGTAAAATCCTCTAAAAGAAAATTGAAAGAAGAAAGTACAATTGTACATACTTAATGCTGCTCTACAATTGCATATTCCAAATTTCTTTCTTTTTGAATATATATCTATATATACTAATAAACCTAAAAAAATTAGCCTAAGTGTCAACATCAAAATGAAAACGCCAAAATGTTGCGTCAAAATCCATCATCATATTTACTCTTGCCACATATCTCTATTATATATGGGAACTCTTGAGCACTTTGGTGTCCACCTGAGTTCCCTAAAATACCCTTTATGTTTTTATTCTTCCAAGATAATTAAGAAGGGCAAAAAAGTCATAGAACTTTTTTAAAAAAAAAACCACCACATTTTTTTTAGTGAAAGTAACTTCCATATTTTTGAAAACAAAATAAAGATGCACAATAATATCACCGCGATGTTCGCGCACGCATCGCGTGCAAAAGATACTAGTAGTCTTTAATTAATTGCCATTTGTTGATGTGTCGCCATTTTATTCATTCAATGCATGTGCCACGGTTAAGCATAATTGGAAAAAAAAAATTAAGAAAATTATAGATTAGGTTAACTTGCCGTAATTCTAGCAACCGATTTGTATTCAAATCAATTAGAATCTTCAACTTAGGAAAGATATGTAGAAATCCCATAATTCAAGCACCTAATTTGTGGCCAACACACTCCTCTCTCTTTATCTTCTTCGCTTCATCTTCCTTCTTGATTGTTCACCATAAAAAAGCCGTACTATTAGCCTCTTAGGGCCTGTTCTCTTCGGCATAAAACTACTGAACTGAACTGAACTGAACTGAAATGAAATGAACTGAACTGAATTAAATTATAACTAATTAATAGTAATGATTATCATTTAGGAACTGAACTGAATTGAATTGAACTGAACTGAACTGAAAATAAGCTGGGGAGAACAGGCCCTTATAAGTTCATATTTTAACATCATTTACTTGCATATTAGGGTAGATTTTCATATATTAATATCAGAGCATTTACCTTGCATTTATGCATATTTCAATAATTTTTTATAAGCTACAGTGTTTTATTGGGTTGTTCGGTGTTTTTATATAATTTCAAGTACTTTGTACTCCTATTCAAGGACATGAGGATTAAGACACTTGAATTACCATCGAAAGAATATATCATATGCCCAAGATGTATTGGAATTGAAAATGATATAAACCACTATTCTAAGTTGTACGAAATATGACACCTCTTCACCATTTTTCTCATAATTTTTTGTAAAAAAAATGATAATGAGGTAATTTCAACTGGTTTGAAAACTAGACTTCAAGATCTTTTCAACTATATATTACATGTGCCAAATAAAGCTCTGGATCAAAAGTTATAGTTGTTCGAAGTTAAGTTGAAGAATATGACAATTACAGGCCAACATGGATGTGTCACTATTGACACGTCTGTGTTGTTTTGATTTCTCCCAAGCACTAGCTCTTCTTTGTAGGGTATTTGTGTTGTAGCAGGTCAAAAGAGTTGTGTCATTATTGACATGCCCATGTTAGTCTGCTCCGCCGTACAATTTATTATTTTGTGATCTTTGAAAACAATTAGAAAGGCAATTTATTATTTTGCCCTCTTTAAAAAAACAATTAAGAGGGCAATTTTATTAGTTTTCCCTTTTTGAAAACAATTAAGAACGCTAAACAAATGTATTTTCCCTCCTTGATATAAGCAAAAAAACAAGTAGCCAAGTACATATTGTTTTTCGGAGTATGTTAATTACATGAGATCTCTATGTTTTTCTTCTCTTTCTTGATTACGTTTTGCTTACCTGAGTTCTTCTCTCTCTCATTTTCTCTCTCTTAATCTTTAATTTGTGAACTGTTCATCTTCAATTTCAAATTCAATCAATCGAAAATACTACTCACTTTGATTGATTGTCGACGGATTTAATCTTAAAAAATGGTGCGTTCTCTCTATGTTTCGCTCGTAGCTTAGATCTGATTTGATTTTACTTTAATTCTATCTTTTTATTTCAATTCTATTTGTAATTTAGGTTTTTGTTTATCTTTTTAATTTATCTTTGAAAAGATAAAGTGAATTTCGCTAAAGTTCGATTCGTGTAGATTTCAGCTTTAATCGAGTTAAATTAGGTTTAATTTCGGTACATTTTGCTTTGTTGATTCTTAATTAAGTAATTTTCTGCTTAATAATCTGCATTTTTTATTGTTTTCAATTTGTCTTGTATTAAGTAGTTAATGTAGATATTGCGTGATTCGTATTCATTTGGATATCAATTTCTTTCTCCTAATTATCCTCTCGTCTACTTACTCAGTATAACTCGCTCGCTCAATTTCAAGGTTTCTGACGCTTAATTTTGCTATCCTTCTCAATGTAATGCAGGCATTGTGTGTTGACACAGAGTACGTTTCATCTCTCTTTGATATTTTATACTTTTTTGTTGAAAAAGTTAGGGTTTAACTTATAGTGATTTTTTTGGTAATTGATTTGATTTAAGTGTTTGAATTCTGCAGTATTTAAGAAAGTGATTTTGTGGCGATCGATTTCATCCGTTAGCTTGATAATTATTGTGTTTACTTGTAGAGATGGCTACATCTTTGTGTAAGTTACTTTGATTGTTACTTTCTATTTAGGTTAAGCTTCAATTAGAATTGTTGAATTTGATCTCAATTTGGCATCATACGATCTCAATTTAGCTTGCTTATAGGTGGATTTTGTTGCAGGCACTAGATGCTTCAATGTGTTCATATTTTTTATGCTAACTTGATTTCAGGTTGCATTTTTGATAACTTGATTTCAATGTGATCATATTGTGGCAAGTGCTCAAATGAATGGGATTCAATGGAATGATAAACCTCGTGGTTCCGAGAAGCATGTGCCAGGATGTTTGGAAAGAATGGTCAACCTCTTCGACTTAACATCTCGAAACCGGCTTCTAACTGACAAGCCTTATAATGATGGTAATTTCCTTTACTGTTAATTTCATCTTTTGTTTCTTTGGGAACCAACTTATATAGACTGGCAGAACTTAGCATATAGTGAAAGTGTTGGTATTAGTTGGAGGCAGGGGTGCCACAATTCTGTGAGAGAATCTCATGCCCTTTAATGCATCTTTGGTATTAGTTGGATTGTTGGCAGTTTTCTCGTTGTACTTGAAAAATATGATGAACATAGTTTAGTCTTGTTAGATTTCAGAGTTTCACTCTATGACTCTAATAAGTAATAACATCTAAAAGACAAAATTTATATAGGAATAATAAGAAAGCTCCTTTGGCAGAATGGCATAATGTTGGTTTCATAACTTTCATTAAATTCATTTCCTTCAGTTTAGTATAGATATCATCAATGAATCTGTTCCCCCACACTAAATCACTAATGCATGATGATATGTCTATTTCTATGTTACAAAAATATAGTATAATAAAAAAAAAACAGTCCTATAATTGTAACTTTGCATGCATGTGGCTTACTTTTTTTGTTGTAGATTTCTGGAAACTTCAGCAAGCCACTGTGTCCACATTCATGACTTTAATATAACATCGCCAACTTGCCAAGGACTTCCGAGTAGTAGTCATTTGAGTATTGTTTGCGGATGACTCTCAAGTAAAAGTTTTGTAAATATGGTTGTTTAAAAATACTCTGTTGAGTTTATGTTGAGGATTTTTTTAAGAGCATCATTGAAGTTTTGTACAGGTTTTATCTCCCACTAAAATGATATTTTTGTTTGATGTAGATTGGTCTTTTAGATGATAAATGGTAATATATTCCCCCAAAAAATTGCGAGGGCAATACTTTATGTTTCCCTTGCTTGACAAAGAACAAAGGAGGCAACATTTTATTTTTGCCCTGCTTGTTCTATACCAAATAAGTCAACTTTATTTGCCTTTTTTGTTCTAGCAAAGAGGGCAAAAGCTATTGTCTTCTTTGATTACCAAAGAGGGCAAACTTGATTTGCGTTGCTTGAATTGAAGCAAGGAGGGCAAAAAATGTTGTCTTTCTCGATCAAAACAAATAGGGTAAAAAATTGGATTTGCCCTTAAAACCTAATACAACGGAGCTAAAAGGGCAAATGAAGGGCAATTTTAAAATTGTCTTCTTAGGCTAAGAGGATAAATTTTGTATCAAAGAGGACAATTTAAGTTGCCCTCTTTGATCTTATATGTTGTACTGATATGTTCTATATGATTAGGGAAATGGGAATAGGGAGGAAGAGGAAAGTCCAAGGGTAAAATCCTCTAAAAGAAAATTGAAAGAAGAAAGTACAATTTTACATACTTAATGCTGCTCTACAATTGCATATTCCAAATTTCTTTCTTTTTGAATATATATCTATATATACTAATAAACCTAAAAAAAAAAGCCTAAGTGTCAACATCAAAATGAAAACGCCAAAATGTTGCGTCAAAATCCATCATCATATTTACTCTGCCACATATAGTCTTTAATAATTGCCATATGTTGATGTGTCGCCATTCTATTCATTCAATGCATGTGCCACGGTTAAGCATAATTGGAAAAAAAAAATAAGAAAATTATAGATTAGGTTAACTTGCCGTAATTCTAGCAACCGATTTGTATTCAAATCAATTAGAATCTTCAACTTAGGAAAGATATGTAGAAATCCCATAATTCAAGCACCTAATTTGTGGCCAACACACTCCTCTCTCTTTATCTTCTTCGCTTCATCTTCCCCCTTATTGTTCACCATAAAAAAAGTTGTACTCTTATAAGTTCATATTTTAACATCATTTACTTGTATATTAGGGTAGATTTTCATATATTAATATCAGAGCATGTACCTTGCATTTATGCATATTTCAATCATTTTTTATAAGCTACAGTGTTTTATTGGGTTGTTCGGTGTTTTTATATAATTTCAAGTACTTTGTACTCCTATTCAAGGACATGAGGATTAAGACACTTGAATTGCCATCGAAACAATATATCATATGCCCAAGATGTATTGGAATTGAAAATGATACAAACCACTATTCTAAGTTGTACGAAATATGACACCTCTTCACCATTTTTCTCATAATTTTTTGTAAAAAAATGATAATGGGGTAATTTCAACTGGTTTGAAAACTAGACTTCAAGATCTTTTCAACTATATATTACATGTGCCAAATAAAGCTCTGGATCAAAAGTTATAGTTGTTGGAAGTTAAGTTGAAGAATATGACAATTACAGGCCAACATGGATGTGTCACTATTGACACGTCTGTGTTGTTTTGATTTCTCCCAAGCACTAGCTCTTCTTTGTACGGTATTTGTGTTGTAGCAGGTCAACAGAGTTGTGTCATTATTGACATGCCCATGTTAGTCTGCTCCGCCGTACAACTTTTTTTGTCGGTTTTATTATTTAGGAAGCTATACATACTCTTTTATTTGTTTGATGATGAGACTTAGTTAAGTTTTTTTTTACACTTTTTAGGGTTTTTAGAGAGAGGTTAGAGAGAGAAACTTGTAGATCTCTATTGTTTTCTAAGACTATACCTTTCTTCCATTAAATCAAATATTCATCCCCATCTTTTCTCTTTGTTCTCTGCTATGAAATTTAATTAATTTTCTCTATTTTAATTTGTTTATTTATTTCAATTATGCTTAAGTAGTTCTTATAGGTGTCGTTAAGATGGACCCTAGTATGAATTAATTCATGATTATTTTTTTATTCCCAAATTAGTTGTTTAATTGTTCTTGTTTAATTGCTTGTGCAATTCCAATAGTACTAGATTAGGGATATGATTAATATTATTATCATTCCATTGTCTTGATCACAACAGGAGTTGGATTTTGACACATGTGAGTATTTCAATTAAGGACATGAAATTCTCCACGGGAGTAGGTAGAATGGATAATTTAGGAAGTTAGAGTGTCGTGTTTAATATCTTTAATCTACATGATTCTACGAGAGTAGACTTGTTTGCATATTAGGAAAGCTATAGATACTCGATAGAGGTTTATGGTATTTTATAGGGTGTATTTTTCCTTACGAACATTTAATTGACTAGTTTAGGGTAGAAATTATTATTGTATCAATTCATACTAGTGGGATACTTAACTCTAGATTTTATTATATATATATATATTGATTAGTATACTTAATTAGACAATCATTGATGTTAATCTCCTTGAATCTTACCATTATTTAAGGGATAATCATGAACAACATTCTCTCATTGGATTAACCCTGACTTAACCTACTAGATAGTTAAGAGGCTAGTTAGGTTATTTATTTTTGTTAGTGTACGCGACATATCATACTTAGATGCAAAAATCAGAAAACCATTTTTTCCACCTCCAATTAATCTGATTGCTCCATTACCCTTTTTGAGGGTTTGAAAGAATGGTCAATTTTAAAATCAGAATACCATTTTTAGTTCTCAAAACTTCAATATCTCCTTTTGTTATCTTATTCCATTCAATTTCTTATCATCAAATCAAATCTCTAAACCTAATTTAAGATTAATTTCTCATAACTCACTTATTTCTCTTCTTTCTTCTGATTTGTTGTTATTATGAATCAACAATTATTAGTAAATTTTATTGTTCAATTTGTTATGATGTAGGGAAGGATCTAATAAAAAAAAATTGTCTAAAAGGACCTATTAAAATACTTCCTATTGTTGATAGGAACCAGTTTATGAATTTCAGGCCAAAAAACTCTAAATTTTTTTCAGAAATTGAAGAAAAATGTATGCAAAATCATCTTCAAGCAATAAAATTCCTGTCAAATGTAGTTGTGGTGTCCCAATTGCAAAAAGTCAACGCCGAAATATGGTGATTTTGGCCTGAAATTCAAAAACTGGTTCCTATTAACAATCGAAAGTATTTTAATAGGTCATTTTAGACAAAAAAAAATTATTAGGTTATTTCCTACAAAACTTGTATTTTATTAGGTCATTTCTGACAAAGAACATATAAAATTATTATTTGAATTGTCACTTTTATCTGTGGTGTTAATGAATGATTATTATACGATATCTCGGCAGATACTTCATATGATTAATGTCATTGTTTTATTTAGATTAAATGGCATTTTCATTAGCTTTTGGCTTTTCAATTTGGTCAAACAGCCAAAAAAAGTGTTTGGTTATTGGTTTTTTTGGTTATTGGTTTTTTGGTTGGCTGAAAAACTGGCTTTTAAGCCAAAATGAAAAAGCTGCCTGGAACAGCTTTTTGGATTGGCTTTTGGCTTATTGGCCCACAAACTCTCTAATAAACAGCCAACAACCACAATTAGTTTTGTCAAACACTTTTGCAAACAGCTGACTTAAACAGCCAACTTAAAAAACCAATACATACCACCAATGCTTCCAGCCAGTCAAACAAGCCAACTAATCCAGCCAAAAGCCAACAGCCAACCGCCGATTGCCAAACAACCCCTATATGTACTTATTTACGTTTCTCAATGTATTTCAATGCACATTTTTTACCATAAGATATCTTCAATTGTTTTTTAGAAAATTATAAAGATTCAATACTAATAATGTAGTTATTGACACAAATCAAACACGACCTCATATGACTATGTTTAAAATTAATAAAGATTGAATATCAAAATGTTTTGAAAACTTTATAATCCTCGTCTCCTCGACCTTGTCATTGGCTTTTGGACCTTCATCGATTTCAAGCAGTCTTCTATTTTTGGTGCTGTTTTTGCAAATCAGTTTCATATAAGGAACGAAGGTAATTGTTGATGTTTACGCAAATCAAATCCAAGCACTTCTTTTTACTAAACGTTCTAAGAACGAATCATCATCGTGATTGCAAAAGTATTAATTTCAAAACGTCAATTATACATTATTTACTTTTGATTCGTAACAATTCATAACTATAGCACTTGTTTATGAAATTTTGACCTAATCATATTAATCACGATGATGTATTCACCATCGGTCCATACAGGAGCATTGGCCATCTTTGAAACGATGGAAACGATTGCGATCTCTTGCAATTATCTCCCTGTTGAAGATCTTAGATATGAGTTTTGTTGCTGAATGGCAATTTCCACATACCCTTAAATTCTTAACAATCCTAATTGTTGTCCCGGGTTTTGTACTAATCAATCCGTAAGCAATCGCTAATCTCTCACTATGATGACTTAATGCTCCTTCTTTCAAGTCCTCTTCCATGTCATAAAGCACCTCAGATGTATCAGGGACATGCCCATGTAAGGCAAGGAGCCTGTCAACCTCATCAGACATCTCGTATATTGCTTTACTCTGTGGGTGCAGCTTATCGCCTACAAGAAACTCATGAACGATGCTATCTATCTCGATAGAGGTACAACCCGGGACTTTCTTCATTCCTAAGTCGTTTAATCTCGTTCTAACTCTGGCTACATCATCCCATCTATTAGCGCTGGCATAAATGTTTGACAGAAGCACATACGGCCCTGGATTGCTAGGTTCCAGCTCGAAAAGATGGTTGGCGAACTTTTCAGCCATTTCAACCTTCTTGTGGAGCTTACAAGCTGCAAGGAGAGAACCCCATATCGCACCATCTGGCTCCACTGGCATAGTACTCATTAAGGCCTCTGCTTCATCGAACAATCCTGCTCGACCAAGTAGATCGATCATGCAACCATAATGATGTACTTTCGGTGAAATCTTATAATCTTGGATCATCGAGTTAAAATAACTCTGACCAAGATCTACCAAACCAGCTTGAGTACAAGCTGACAGGATACCCACAAATGTGATGTCATCTGGTCTGAATCCTTCGTGCACCATCCTTGAGAAAAGATCGAGGGAATGGGTTGCATTGCCATGCATAGCTAGCCCACATATTAATGCATTCCAAGAAGCTGGGCTTCTAGTTTTCATGCTATCGAAAACCTGTTTGGCAGCCTCTATATCACCACATTTCGCATACATGTTAACTAGGCTTGTCAAAAGAGCAGTGTTAGTTAAACTGTCGAAACTTCTGTTTATATATGCATGAATCCATTTGCCATAATCAAGAGCACCTAGATGAGAACAAGCTGGAAGGACATTCAAGAAAGTCACATCATTTGGCACAACACGAAGTTCTAGCATTTCTCGAAATAAACACAAAGCTTCTTTGTAGAAGCTCCCATGTGTGTACCCACCAATCATCACATTCCATGAGATTAGGTCCTTCAGAGGTAATCCCTCAAATAAACTACGCGCTGTCGCAAGATCATCACACTTTGCATACATATCAATCAGCGCATTAACAATTCGAAGCTTTCCTCCAAAACCATTCTCTTCAATCCAAGCCCTAACCCACTTCCCTAACTCAAGATTACCTGATTGAGCACAAGCAGACAGAACACTAAGCATCGTACTCTCGTTAGGCATAACCCGTGCCCTCATCATTTCTTGGAAAAATGATACTGACTGATCAAATTGACTCCTCTGCAAATACCCTGCAATCATTGCATTCCATGATACAACATCCTTAACAGGAATTTCATCGAACAGCTTACGTGCATCCTCCAAATAACCCCTTGATGCATACCCAGTAATAAGCGTCGTATACGAAACAGGATCCCTATGAGGACTTTTATCAAACACTTGGCGTGCACAAGCTAACTTCCCATTTTGTGCATACATATTGATCAAAGATGTATGCACAAAAGCATCCGAATCGAGCCCGAGCTTCAAAACATGCCCATGAATCTGTTCCCCTTCATGGGTACTCCCTGATTTCGCACAACACTTCAAAATCGAAGGAAAAGTGTAGGAATTCGGCACAACTTCCGAAGAAATCATACCAACATACAATTTCAAAGCATTCATGAGAGAAGAACTCAAACATTGCCCTCGAATCACAGTGTTCCAAACAAGAGTATTCGGTTCCTCAATCGTCTCGAATATCGAAAGCGCATACGATAGATCTCCAGAGGAATCAATGGCGCAAAATTCAATGAGCTTGCTTAAAGCAAATTGGGTATTATGTAGGCCAGTTTTAATGATTTGGGAATGAATTTGTTTTAGGGTTTCAATGTTCTTGCATTTGGAGAGGAGAGAGATTGATGGTTGAGATTGAAGGAGATTGTAAGGTGGGCCTGAATTTGGGAGAAAATGGAGAGGATAAACAACAGGTGAAGTTGAAAGAAAAACCGCCATTATTACAAGAAAAATAAAATTTGAGGGTTTTATCTTCCTATCTTATACTTCCTCCGTTCCATTTTAAATGAAACGTAGGGCCTTGGCACGGGGATTTAGAATAGGAGAGAGATAGAGAGAAAAAAAAGAAGGGACCCATGTGATGATGAGAGAGATAGAGAGAAGTGAATACCAAATAAGGTAACGTTTCACTTATTTTGAAAGGCCTAAAATAGTAAGTGTTTCATTTAAAATGGAACGGAGGAAGTATTATTATTTGAAGTATAGTTATTTTCATTACCCGCCAAAAATAACGGTCCAACTATATAACGGTAATTTGACCACTTGGTAGTTGGTGCTTCTTAAAGGTTGAAGGCCACCACCCTCTTCCAAGTTACTAACCTTATAAAATCTCTTCTTCTACAACTTGGTAAATAAATATATCCAAATGCTATCAATAAGAATAGACTCGACACAACTATTTTATGTGTATCTTTTAAATATTAGTATTTTTTTAGAATGGACTAGTGATTAAGAATTCGGTTTAGGTTTATTTATCTTTGAATACGCTTGTATATATGATGGTGAAGTTTTTATTTTTTTTCAATCGATAAGATATTGACCAAATAGTAAGAAGCCATTTGGAAACCAGTATGTGATTCCCTAGTAATGGTCACCTTACGACTTTTTTCCTCTTTCTGTTTTTCTAATAGTAATATGATTCGATTGATTTATATTAAAAGAATTTTGGTAATGAGTTAATTATTAATCGTATAATGTGCATGTATAGTTTTGGCCTTGCAATTTAGGATCTTTGACGTGATATTTGTTAGCTTTAAATTAAAGTGTATATGATTGAAATACCCTTTTTCCTCTTTCTGTTTTTCTAACAGTAATATGATTCGATTGATTTATATTAAAAGAATTTTGGTAATGAGTTAATTATTAATCGTATAATGTGCATGTATAGTTTTGGCCTTGCAATTTAGGATCTTTGACGTGATATTTGTTAGCTTTAAATTAAAGTGTATATGATTGAAATACCCTTTTAACTTTTCAAGAACATTATCGGTAATTATTTTCAAGAAGTCAAGAGTGCTAGTTGAAATTACTACGTCATATATAGTGCCATTTTCACTAAGCGCATTCTTCTTCGGCATAAAACAACGAAGCGAATCGAATTAAATTATAACTAATTAATAGTAAATAATAATTTAGGAAGCGAATCGAATCGAAAATAAGATGGGGAGAAGCAGCCCTAACTACCTTCAAATCATTGCCTAATGTACTAATTTGTCAATTGATTAGTGTCTCACCCAATAAAGCTTCATATTGTGTCACTACTAGGTTTAAACTAATATCCACTTTTTTTTGAAAAGTTAGATTTATAATTTGTTATTCTTGTGGCCAAAGAATTTTTAGAAAGCTAGCATATTATAAAAATTCTTCTTTTTAGGTCTAGTTTTCACATGCATTTTGATATCAATATCAATATCAATATAAAAAAAAAAATGTTTTCACATGCATTTTCTATTATAGGGAGACATACATGACACCAGCTTCCAATGCTTTCCTATATAATGTTCCAGAATCTTGTTAAAAAATAAAAAAAAAGAAACTATTTTCATAGTTTTGACTTATTTTTTTTCCTTTCCCATTATTCTTTGTGGGAAGGAAAGAGATGAAGAAAATCTGGGATGAAAAGAAAGAGTTGGATTTTGCATTAGAGTCTTTGACCCACCATTGAGATTGCAAAATAGCTAGGTGTTTGTAAATCTCTGCTTTCACTCCAGAGTATCTGGTTCTAAAATGAATTATTGTCATTTTTATTCTTGAGTTCTGATGCCTAAAGTGTGTATAAATTATTGCTCCTTTGAATAGACGAAAGAGATGACCATTGCCTTTGAAAGTGAATCCTAGGGATTCCTTGAATCTTTCTGTTGGGGATAAATGGTGGTCCACAGCCATTATAATCTCAAATAACATAATCAAATAACTGTCGTACGAAGCTCTTCATTTTACCTCAAAATACTCATGTAGTGTAGGATAGTCGTTTATAGATATAGCTAACCATATATACATACACTGATACACATTGAAACATGTTCAAGTCTAAACTTTTTGGAAATGTATGCATGTCAAAAGTCACTTAACATAATATTTGATACACTAAATGTTTTAATTACATGTTTGTTATATTTCATTTTATCTAACTGGTTCAGATCAAAATGGCATACATGTATTGAGCCTTTTGAATCTTGTGCAACAAAAAGGATTGTGCTTGGATTGTTGTAGGAACCCTAAGAACCTAAACTTATGGTTATGTTATAATCCATTTAGTCAAACCCATGTTATAAATCATGAGCACAAAATTTTGTATGAACCAGGTTCATGATATTTGTTATTATTAATGTACACTAATTGTTGTATACTACAAGATTCTGCACTTTTACCGACACCAATATCGGTTGGTTAAAGTAAATATTACAATGATATGAGTTACCCTTTTCTAAAATATAGGGGCGAAACCAAAAAATTATTTTCGGAGAGACAAGGAAAATTTAAAAAAAAAATCAAGAGGAGGAGGGGGTACTGAGGCTCTCGCCCGCCCCGACGCCCCCCAATGTCCCGCCCCTAATAAAATGCTTATATAAACAAACAAAAAAATGATAGCTCCAACATGGTCACGTAGATAGGTCGTTTAAAGATATAAATGGAAACTCATGATGAGTGCATAAATTAGTTTGATTCTTCAATCTCAAAGGCCAAAGCGGTCCAAATTAGGGTGCGTTCTCTTCACCTTAAAAAATTAAGTTTCAGGTCCAATAAGTTCAGTTCAGTTCAGATAAATTCAGTTCAGTTCAGATAAGTTTCAATCAGGTCCAATCAGGGCAATAAGTTCCAATCAGGTCTAATAAGGTCCAATAAGTTCCAATAAGTTCCAATCAGGTGCAATAAGTTCCAATCAGGTCTAATAAGGTCCAATAAGTTCTAATCAGGTGCAATAAGTTTCAATCAGGTCTAATCAGGTCCAATAAGTTCCAATAAGGTTCAAATAGTCAATGATCAATAAATATTTGTATTATTGTCCATTATTTTATTATTCATATCACTATTAGCTTGATTATGTTATTATTAGAATTTTAATTAAAGTACCACAATGATTATATCGTATTATACTTGTATTATTGTTTATTATTCATATTACTATTAGCTGATTATATTATTATTAAAAAATATTATAATCATGGTTAAATAAGATTAACAATAATAATCATCATAATTACAATATTTTGCAATTCGTCTTTAAATAACTAGAGATAACATGTTTTCGTTACTAATAACGATGAAAGATATAAATGTTATCAATTGATTGCTTCATTATCATCACCGAGGTATCTTTCTTCATCGGAGTATCTTTCCATATGTGGCAATTTCTCACTTGTTAGCAATAAATGTTAATCAACTTTTAGTTTTCTACTAGTGCTTTATGAAATCAAAACAAGACTATTAGATATATTAGTGGTGAAAGTTATGTATAGGCAAGTATATAAATAGTATATTTTTTTTGTTAAATTGTTTATCATAAGAGATAATTAGTAATAATTATTTTTTTAAAGGGCTTAATTTTAATAATTATTACTTCATAATAAATTTTGAGGGGTAGTATTTACGTAAGGGGTAATATTTATGTTATTACTCATCAATTTTTTTGTCTAATAAGGTCTAATAAGTTCCAATCAGGTCCAATAAGGTCTAATAAGTTTCAATCAGGGCCAATAAGGTCTAATAAGTTCCAATCAGGTCAATAAGTTTCAATCAGGTCCAATAAGTTCCAATCGGGTCCAATCGGGTCCAATAAGTTGAATCGGGTCCAATTAGGTTTAATAAGTTCCCGTCGGTTCGGTTCGGGTCCAATAAGTTTAGTTCGGGATAAGTTCGGGTCCAATAAGTTGAAGAGAACGCACCCTTAGTCACTCTCCACCTGAAATTAATTCTTACTATAGTGTAATCAAAACTAATAATTTAACGGCTAAATCTGGATGAAAGCTGCAAAAAACAACAGGCTTGTAGGACACAGATACTCGGATACAGGAATACTGCCATAGGACACTTAAGAAAAGTTTGGAAAATGGCTTTACAAACTCTTGGAACATACACATGTCACATGTCAGGAAACACTTCAAAAACACGCTACACATGTGTAGCTATGCAAAAATTTCCCATACTCTATATTGAGCTCCATGTGAAAACCCTTTGCACCTGATAGAGAGTGTAAGCTCCTCCTAGTTTGTGCTAGATAGTTTAAATACTTCTCATGATAATAATATAGAGAAAAAGAAGGGAAAAAAAGAGCAAGTTCTCAACACTTCTGCTCTTAATACATTCCTCCTGCCAAAAAGAAAAACAAAATCTGTCCCTTAACAAACAGAATACATTATAAACTTAAAGAAGTTGCTTTGTTTCTTTTCTGAATTCAACTGACAAAGAAGTTTCCTCACCAAGATCCCTTGGCGTCTTGCACTTGAAACACTCCATCCTGCAGGCATAATTGTGCACAGCACATCCTGGTCTGCAAAAATAAGAATGACTTACATATGCACCAAATACAACTATGGTAAAATTTAATGTTTTCTTTCATCTGAAAATATCAAAATGCACCACTAATCCTACACATGATAGCATGATGCACCATGCGCGTCATGCTCCTACATGCATGTTCTTTATTTGTTCGAATGTAGTCATCTTAAAAAGAGCGTGCAAGTGATATGATAATTAAAGAGCAATAGAGCATGCAACTAGAAGTAGGATGCATACCATAATACTCCTGTATGTTAGACCTAAATTGCAACCATCAGTACATGCCAAAGACACTGGAGAAATATAGAGATACATAATATATATAGTTACCTGGTGCAAATCCAGTCACCAGTTTTCCATCCAGGAAGGTTAGCCTCAGTCTCAGAACCATATCCTCCACTGGAGGACATGACATTGGTAGCTCCACAGCATCCAAGAGCACAGTCAGGTTTTTGAGCACCACACCTGAAGCAGCTAGTCCTGCTAGCATAGTTATGCGCCGCACAGTTCATGGCTTGGCAATACCAGTCCCCTGCCAAAACTTCTGTTCTATTGGTGTTGCTGTTGTATTCATATGCTGAGACCTCGACCTGCCCACCGTACTTGGAAAACCCACATCGTTGGCATGCTTCCCGCTTCTTGAAGTTAATGTGTTGGCACGCTCCACACATCCAGTCCCCTGCCCAGCTCATTTCCTCTCCTAAAAAATATTATGAAGCAGTAAAAGAGCAATGTTTGTAAGATGCAGAACAGTTATAAAAAAAAAAGTTCAGGGTTCATTAGGCTTTATTTTAAAGGGTTACATACAATAAGAAGTAACTTCAATGTCCCTTCATTTGTCTTAAAAATAGTAACAAACTATATTTTATTAGCAAGCCATGATTTGTAGAGTCAAAATTACCTGGGATAAAAGAGTTGGAGTGAAATGGTTGGGAAGATCAGGGGACTTTCGAATTAGCTAGTAAAATAAAGATAGAACTAAAAATGATTTTTAATTACGTAAACAATGAGGCCCTTTTATAACAAAGTTTAGGCTTCCTGTGTAGGGACATGAATGTTAACATCATCTTCAGTGTTCCCTTTATCTCTTTCATACTGTTTCCTTAAACTGGATTCCAAAAGTCAGAAAATTACAAAGAGATCCCTGATAAAATAAAAAGTTCTTCTAACTGATCTTCAACTACCAGCATATGTAGCTCTACTCATGTAGGTTAGCAGAAACTGGTAAATTGAATAGCAAAAATGACCTTTCTAATAATAAGTCCCAAAAAACGGGGTTCGGAAAGTGGAAAATTACTAACAGATCTTTTTTTATTCTCTCCAATCATATATATAAATTATTAGCAACTCTGTAATCATATATATAAATTAGCAGTTAACATAAAATCTGTTAAGTGATTAAAAAATTAACCTTTATCTTATTTGATTCTCTCTTGCACTATAAAGTTCTTTATGTTCTTATTCTCTTCAATCATCCAATATCCACTTCTAGCGAAGGTGTTATGAGGGGAAGATGTTAATTGAAAGGGGACAACTTTCACTTAGGGCTTTACACTTTCAATCTTCTCATGTGAAAGGATGTATGAATCTGATGCACACAACATCATCGCAAAACGTGGAACTCCCACTCCTAGTTGTTTGTCCTTTAAACAGTTTTAATTTAGTTCAAGTGCAACAAATCAGATTGAATTCGAACGAGAAATAACCAAAAAAAGACACACGAAAAGTAGTAAAAGAAAAATTCAGAGAGAGAAAACTTCACATCTGTGAAATCAATGCTTTCCTTTCATGCACATCCTAACTAACACAAATGAAATCAAACAAAAAAAAAAAAGAAGAAAGAAGCTCAGTTCTCTAAATTACGGATTCCCTTAGTGCAATAATTCAAAGAGAACTCATATCAGATGTGGATGCTGTCTTACTGTCCTGAAAGTGTAAAGCTGACATGGCTAACCTGTCAATTCTGAGTGCTACACCTGTAGTAGAACTTAAAAAAAAAAGTTGCAACAAAACCAAAGGGTCGTTCTATTACTTGATGATATCTTTGTTACATGATTTATAAGATCCAACAGCAACATCATACAAATTAATTTTGTCCCTTGGGTGGTTTTTGGATTAAGGGTCAAAAACGGCAGCAAGGTTATACTCTAACAGTAGATGCTTTTTATCTTACAGCATTTTGAGTAGATCTCAATTTAGTTCCTATACAACTCCATATGACAAGAACTATATAGAGATGTTCTTAGGAATAACACCCTCATTTACCCAAAGACAAAAGAACACACAGAAAAAGGTCCACTCTTAGAAAGCTTCCTATCCTGCTGATATGAAAGATTATATTCTAAACCTAGAAGCAATTTTACTGCATAAAGAACTCAAATTTATGATGATTTCAGCTGATTTTACATAAAGTTAATTCTACTGATTTATCATTTTACTAAGATAAGAAAATTTTAAAAACTTTCATAGTGTCCTACAAAAAAAGAACAATACTCCTCAACTAACATATTATGAGATTGAAGCACACGAAAATAATAATGTAATTTCTCAGAGGTAGCAGAGAATATACTGGAATGGAAGAACATAGAAATATGAAAAACAGCATGGAGGCCATACCACACCCTCATGGGGGAGATGACAGAGCACATGCTGAGATGGCAAACGTCGTCGATTTGCCACTTAGTTTGTTGACTCAAGATTTTGATAAGAGAGAATCCTCATCGTGAAGTTTTTTACCAAGCACACTGAATATTCCCACATGAAGGGAGAAAAAAGAAAAAACCTTAAAGACAGATGAGCCCTCCCTTGCATGCTTTTATTCTTTGCATGTGGTCATTGCAAAAACGGCTCTACAATAATACTGAAAAGAATCCCCATCCTGACAGCAATCATACGTCCAAAAATCGCTGTTGCCTTTTCTTTTCTTCTATTCTCTACGCGTTCTGCTAACAGAAAAGAACCCAATTAATACATAAATTATGATGCTCTTGCCTAATACTTCTTCAAAGCTAACATTACTGCACCTGGATGCTTTTACAGGAAAGGAAAACTGTAAAAGATAAAATGAGGTGTCAAAACTCTACTAGGAGGAATCTTTGGTCTTTTTTCTTGCCTTTAGTTTTAAAGTTTGAGAACATCATAACTAGGTGAGACTATTTGGAGAATTGTTCTCGACTAAACATGTGAGATGGGGGTATCTCGGTAAATCTACTTGGCGTGAGGAGGGGTTCAAGCCAATTCCTCCTTTGTGTTCAGTGGAGTCTAAGTTCTATATTTAGCCTTTTTCATTGTAAGTAGGCTCGTCAATGAGAGTGGCCTTACAACTTGCTTAGTTGAACTCATATTGACAATTACATACCCTTTTGAGTTCTGTGTCCAATGGAGCAACAAGATGAAAAATTATTCTCCCTAACCCAACCTTCCGAAAAGAAAAGGACATGAAAGCACATCTTCATGTCAATTTTGATATGCTCCTCTCTTGTCAAGAAAAAAAATTGATTTTGAGTTGAGTGATAATTTAGCTGCCAAAAGAAGCCGTTTTATTGGTGCCGAACATTTTAGATAGATGTGATGCAAGTAGAGCTAACTGTCACCAACATGGTCATATAGCTTCAACCTAAAGCTTGCAATTCAAATTAATGGGTTGGGTTCGGGTTGTGCTCAAAATCCACAAAACATAAGGTTTCTCTTGGTATCCTTAGATCGGATACAGGTCAAGTTATAGGTTCTCAACTGAACCTAATACAAAGTTACTAAGAGAAACTTGACACTACAGGAAACAAATCAACCCGAACTCAACCCTCATTGGACCATGTCACCTACTTATCTAAAAACTTTATTTACTTCAGAAAAAATTTCCGAATAATTAGAAATCACAAATGGACCCAGATATATATACAACCTGTTCACCTTAATTGTCTACTCTTAATGCATGGAATGACTCTAATTTCCTTTTGATAAAAATCAATCGTCTACTCTCTTTTAGGTAATAAACATTGCATGAACTCGGCTGCATATAGCCTTTTAGTGTTGGTCCTGTGCTGCCATAATAAATCTAACAACAACTCAAAGCCTAATTTGGTTTGTAAGTATCCTATATAGAGACTATATATATTCAGAAACAACAAACATTTCCAACTAAAGTATAAAAATATAATCCAACTAACAAACAAGCCAAGATAATTGCCAAAATAGTTGCTGCATGCTGCACATCATGTATCCATGTTGTTGCTGCTTCTCACTAAAAAAAACACGCTGCATGCCGTAATATCAGCATAATATCCTATAATATACTCCACATGCAACTTTACGTTATAAACCATACTCAAAGTTTCTGAAGCCACTCAACATATTGATTGTTGCCACTATGCCAAAGTTAAACATTTGTTAGTAACAGTAATAACATTGTCCAGCATCGAAAATCTTGCAATAAATCAGACCACCGTGCAACTGTAGTCAGCTAGATATCAACATATTCCCGCAACCCCATATAATTACATACATGACAAAATTTTACCATAAACCCTTTTAATACAGTCAGACCATTCCCATTCTCCCTGTAACTCAATTTAAGCACAAGCATCTAAGAAAGTCCAATCATAAGCTACCACTATATCAAGAAAGCCGGAAACTTTTTCCGGATATCCTAAAATATATATGAAATAATTATTTCAGGTCAAAAGAAGTATTGCATTGGATAAAACTTCGTATTATACTATTATCACAAACAGCAAATATAAAAAAGCTATCTTTCTTTTAAAAAAAAATATCTCCAATCTTCCCTTCCTCCCCTGCCCCCCACCCCACATAGCACCTTTCTAGTATGGATATTGTGAAAAATTATGAGATGATATAGAAGGAATAAAAGAAAAAAAGACAGAGGATCAGTCATTGGTCTCTCCCATATTTGAGAATGTGTGCATGAACTTGGTTATTAGTAATAAAATAATCTCCCTTTATCTGAAAATGGAGCAGAGTTCAGAACCGTAAAATAAATCCTGAAAGAGTGTCTTCCCATACTGAAGAATCCCATTTTTAAGGAAACGACTCAAGTGAAGCAGAGCAGAGGAACCCCTGTGTAAAAGGTAAATAAAATACTGCTATATCATGATGTGCACATTATACCCAGGTCCCCACCGAGAAAGATAGTCCCTCAACTACTATAAAAAGGATCACCACTTAACAGACCAAACACCCACCAACTACTTCATACACTTCTCTAGCTATCTACACTCAGAAGCCACTTCTTTCAGTCTTTTCCTAAAGCTCCAATTTTCCCAGGTTAGTTCCCATGCTTTTCTTCGTCTTGTAAACAATGTCCTAGTTTATTGGATCATTCAGCCTAATAGCTTAACTGAAAGTCTCTAGGAGAAAAAATAAAAAGAATTTCAAAAGAAGAAAGGAATACATCATGATCCTTAGATAACTAGCGCATATATATATACAGGCAATGCTATTGATTTTCAATATTCTTACTCCTTAGTTACTGTTGGTTTTAACTGCAGATAAAGAAAACAATGAGTTCTCCAGGGGATTGGTTGTGTGGTGCTTGCCAACATGTGAACTTCAAGAAGCGGGAATCATGTCAGAAGTGTAGCTTTCCTAAGTATGGAAGCGAGGCGGATATCCCTTATTACATTGCTAACACAAAGGCTGGCAGGACAGAGGTGTTGGCCGGAGACTGGTACTGCCAGAGCATGAATTGTGGGGCTCACAACTATGCTAGCCGTACAAACTGCTTCCGTTGTGGAAACTATAAGTGTGATTATGGGACTGTTGGTGTTGGTTATGGAACTAATGAAATGATGATGGGAGCTGGAGGATATAGTTCAGATCAACAGCAACAACTCCTTCCTGGGTGGAAAGCTGGTGACTGGGTTTGTGCGAGGTAATTTAATTTAGATTTTCTTGAAAAGAAAAAAAGAATCGTTCTATAACAGCATTTCTCAGGCTGCATTAGTGGTTTGATGACTAAAATAGACATATCTTTGTGGCTGCAGACCTGGATGTGGTTTACACAATTATGCATGCAGGATGGAATGCTACAAGTGCAGATTACCAAAGGATTATGGTAAGATATCTCCTTTAACTGTCCTAGTATGAAGAAAAAACTATATCTTAACATAAAAAATTCTTATCTTAATTTTTATTTTTTGGACAGGTGGAGCAATGTAAAGAGAAGATTTTACAGAAGTTTATCATGATCCGTTTAGGTTTTTGTTGTAGCTTTCATGAATTTCAGCACCTATAATTAGGGAATTCATAGAAAAAGAAGTATTCCCTACTGCAAAGTGTAATTTTGATAAGTGTAAGGTGCTATGGAGGGGTCAAATGAAGCCCAAAAAAGGCTAGTTTTTCTGGGTTACAAGGAATCCATGATTGATCATCAGTATTCCTTTGTCTAAATTTGTTCATTTTCTCCTCTCTTCATTGTTAATTTTTAAGCAACGGCTAATAACTCTTAACTTAAATTACAAAAAACTAGATTCACAGAATCACTCAAGTCGAATTCAGTTCTAGGGGGATTTTTATCTCTCTTATTCTATCTTCCTTCCAAAGGAGCAATTATTTTTGAGCCCCATTTGGTATAAAATCTTAAAGAGTAGCAGCATGCAGATAAGAACCCGATGCTCGCTTTAGAGCATGGGTTCAGCAATAGGTCCAATCCTTTCACTGTCGATCTTCTGACTCCTCTAGGCTAAATTTGATGATTTCAGCATATCCTGAACTTGTACCAAATTAAGAAAACAGTTCTGAGAAAATGATGAATTATTTCCAAGTAATTTTTTCCTTTGTTTGAACCCTTAAGTTTGGTGAATTATCATACATGTAAATGTCATCCATAATACTAAGAGCAACAGCCAACAGATCTAGAAGCAGCAAAAAGTAGTCCATAATATTATTATTTCTATGCACAAATAATTTCATGAGTGCACTTTTCAATGATTCTGTGGGTTCTTCTCAGAAGTACAGTTTTAAATTTATTATAAGGGTACGGTCAGTATGCAAAGAAGTGACTAATAACTTCATAAAATACAATTGATTTCGTAAGATCATAATCTGTGACTCAGTGTCCACACTTGCAAATTGCGATAGCTTACTTGGCCACTTCTTTTTCCTTTTTTTTCCTTTCTGAGCACTATAAATCACTAAAAAGTAAATTCAACAAACAAAATGATTATTTCCCAGATTAAACTCATGAAGATGTGAATAGGAAGATGAATTAAAGTCGTCTATCCTGCTGTTTCGTACTATAAAATGAATAATGTGCTGACATTGGACCATGCTAACGATCTAGCATCGAAATACAGAACTGGCGTATATTACGGTATGTGAAAGTTAAGAAACAGGATTTTCTCACACAAGATAAGCAAAACATATAGAGTGGCATATTTCTTTCATTTTCTGAATCTCCTTTTCTTTAATAATATAGAATCTGTCTGTACCTGTAAAATCTTCTGAATATTGAGTTTTCTACATAGTGAAGCTAAAAATTATCAGAATAAAGAAGCTCTGCAGGGTCAAGACATAGGGCTAAAAACTGAAACTCAGAAGCACAAGTACTTCCAGAATCCATCTCAGAACATACTACTCATATTAGCTGAAAATATGAACAGCATTAGTGCATTTCCAAATTCATGTCTTTATCTTAGATTATACACAATTGCATATAGCTTATAAAACCTACTTAAAAATTAAAAGAAATTACCAAGCAACAAAGTGAGATTCTCCTTATCTTTATTGCTCCCATGACACAAGTGAGGCTTGAACCCTTTCTCCAACATTTGATCCACCTCCCCAATAGGCAAACCTTTGGTTTCCGGCACTAAGAAGTATATGAAAACTAGTGTAATGACTGAAACGCCTGCAAAGAGAAGGAAGGTGCCTGAAGAGCCAAGAACCTCAGTTAAGGTCAAAAAAGTCTCTCACTAGAAGATTAGCAGACCAGTTAGCCACTGCAGCAATTCCTCACCCTTTTCCTTGGTATCTCAATGGGTAGATTTCCGAGTTTACGATCCATGGTACAGTTCCCATACCAGGAGCATAAGAAATAATGTATGCTCCTAAGAATAGGACTGTCAATATTCCCAACTTGCTAGGACAACATTCTGTGAAATACACTCTATGCTCCCCTTTGCATGAATCCCTTGCATCATTTGTAGCAGCAACACAAGCTCCAGGATATTGTTGTTAAGGATATCAGAGAGTAAGTTTAGGCAATTATGGGAACAATTATTTAACTTACTTTTAAATCTAACTCCACATTTGGAAATCCTAACCTATTTGTTGGAACTAGCTACAAGTTATTTTTTAAGAAACATTATTGTCGTTTTCCTGAAACCGGGTATCTATCAGTCTAGAGTATAAACTATTTAGGGCACTTTGCCAACAGCACTATCCACAGGGCACTATTTGTGTTGTAGCTAAAATTTGGTCATAGGTACCCCTAAAGAAGAACATAGGGTATGATGGCGTTAGACTTTAATACCAAAATCCACAATCCAAAGTCATAACAAGTATTCTGATGCAACAACAATTTGAGCCTCATACCACTAAATGGGCCCGCTTACATGGATTTAGTGTAAGGGCATACAAGTTGATAACCAATAAAGATAAAGACTTTATGCTCAAACCAACTGGAGATAAAGAAAGATGTCACAAGCCTAAAATTTCTTAATATTAGGATATGATATCAGTTTTTACTAATTTTCTTAATACTAGGATATGATATCAGCTTTTACCTGATTATGTTTATTTGCACAAAATGCACAATCTGAAGCAGCTTTCAAGCAAGTCATGCAAGTCCAATCCTGAATTTGAAGCGGCTACATAGGCATGGCAAGAGGAATTGATCCCAAAATGAGCAAATTCATGATATCTAACCTTAGAAGCAGTGGCAACAGAATGGTGAAATAAACCAGCTAAGACAACAGGCAATAGTTCCAAGTATAGAGATGACCATTAACTTTCTCCTACCAGCCCTATCAACAAACACCATACTAACAAATGATCCCATCACATTAAGACCAAAAGTTATAAGAGAAAGAGCCAAGGCCATACTTTTTGATGTGAATCCTGCTAAATGAAGAATTGCTGGACTATATAGTACATGACAGTGTTAATCCCCAAAAATTGCTGAGCTATTTGGACTGTGATCCTGGCTTTCAGTCCCCTCCTAAACACCTTGGAATCCCATGCTTGTTTTAGCTTCTTGAGAAGATTTGTATCAGAGCCTTGGCCAACTCAATATCAACTGATGCTTTTAGTGCTCTTATTTCTTCCTCTACTTGATCACGCGAGTAGATTCTTGCCAAGATAGCCTCAGCCTCAGTAATCTTATTCTGATAAGAGGGAAAAAGAAAAACCATTTGTATCAGAACTTTTCTGTCAGCTTTTCATTTGGTAATTATATTTCCTTTTCAACCGAACCTTTCTGTAAAGCCATCTAGGTGACTCGGGAAGAGATAACATCAGAATGACCTGCAACGATGCAGGCCCTGCTGCCAACCCAAGCATGCACCTCCATGTTCCTTTAACCTGCGAAAGCATATCAATTGCATACAGGTATAGCATCAGTTGGCATTGTGTAAACGTCATACAGATCAATACTAAAGTCAGTTCTAGATACGGCAATATAAAGAAGAATATCAACTGACAACTGAAAAACATAAGATCAATAAGTACAGAGATTACATGAAACAGTGCCATAAAGCAAGAAAAAGAGCCAACAAATTAAATGCAAAACAAAGAAATAATCAATTTTGTGTCCGCAAGTACTCTTGCTTCAACTTAAAGCTTCCTTAAAATTTCAAAACCTGCTTTGATACCATGTAAGAAAAATATTGTCTTCACTTTTAATGGGATTCGTATAAACAGGCTACTGATATTTGGACTTCATACCCGGGTGAAACCTAGATTAGTAAGGTAAGACAAGAATTCGCCACCAGTAATCAACAAGCCATTAATGCTACCAAGGGGCACCTCTAATCCTAGCTGGAGAAAATTCTGATATGTATAGAGGTGAGGTCATGGATGCCATTCAACTCCTAAGCCAACAAACATTCTTCCCATTATGATAATCCAAGGGGCAGGGGCTAGGGCCGTGATCACTGCACCAATGAAGAATAAAATGTCTGCAATAAGCTTATCGTTAGTCCCCCCACCAATACCAGCACCAAATGTAGCTCCCATTACAGCCATGGCCATAATAGTTTCCTGATCAATTCAAACATGCAATTTTGTAAGGACATATGATTTTGGAATTAAGGATTTTGTTTGCATAACAGAAGTTGTGAAATTAGATAGTAAGATTCAAACCTGGAGCCATGTTTTCTTTGCAACTACTTCAAAGTCCTCTTTTATGTAAAGAAGAGCACCTGAAATAACTCCTGCAATTCGAGTAGCAATTGGATATCAACTACATATCCATTTTTGGTACTTAAGTACTTAGCACATGCAAGTCTAGTACAAGAGGTAAACTGTTAAAAACATACATGGGTTTATCAAACCTTTGGAAAGCTATGTGACATCTCCAATACTAGATGGTTTCCAGTTTCAACCCTTTAATTCGTGTTCCTACCATACTTCTTCCTTGTATTCAGATACATATCACATCATTCTTTAAGATGTCAAATTCTATTTAGAACTTCTTCAGACATTTGAAGAAAATGTGATTTGGGTGAGGGGAAGTATGTTCTTCCGCTTAAAGTATTTTATTTGCGTAGTGTACAGATGACTTTTGTTGAATCAAGGTTTGAGCATAAAGCATGTGTTATGCATTGGGTATTAAGGGACGGGTAATATGGGAAGCATAATAAAATTAGGTTAGCTTGGGGAGAAAGCAAGTTAGTTAACTCTATAAATAGGAGAGATTAGTGAGAAAAATGTTGTGTTGAAAATAGATGAAAAATTGGGTGAGCTCTTGTAGTTCAATTGGGAGAGAATCAAGCCTCTCGAAAGCTTGAATATCATTTAGTTTTGCTTTATTTTCAGTTTATCAATCAAATACTCATTATCTTCCTCATTTTCTGTCATCAATGGTGTCAAGGTTATGTTAATTCATAACAGCATGTCATATTAGAGGCACCACATAAACCCATAGATCTAGAAACATAATTTTAGGCATGATGCATGTACAGCTAGTACCTCACAAGTCATAAACCCATAAAAATGGAAACATAATCCAGTCCTGAAACTGATGGATACCAAAATTGGAAAAGGAAAATTATTATCCTCGTCCTAAATCCTATATAGAATTTTCTACAATTTATCCAAAGAAAAACACGAAAACCGGATTTTCGTTGTATGAGTATTTGAACTTGTAAGTTACACTTACCAGTATCATATCCAAACAAAAAGCCTCCAAGGCCAGCTGAAAGAGCCAGCCTCATGATGTAGGGGTCTCTGCATCTTGTCTTGATACATTCTGTGTACCCAGTTCCATCTGCCTTTACAAGACCACCTTCCACCATTTTTCTACACAATAGGAAGATGTAACATGTAAGTCCTGCACCCAGAAAAATGGTTTCAAGAGGTGATGTCATGCAAAGCTCGATAAAATAAGACGATGCATGAACACGTGGTATTTCTATGGAAAAAAAGGTGCTCCCTAAAATGACTCCCAGATAACAGTAAAGATAACTATCTGCAGCAGATGCTAAAAGGTTCAACAAGAAATTAATGATTGTTACCCGTCTACATTTAAGGCCTACTTCCCTCCTTGGAACAACCCTCCACAAAAGAAAAAGAGGTTATTTGCATCATAGAATTTAGCTTTTTCAACTAAAAAGTGGACAAGGATATTGCATAAATGATCACTTACACACTGCATACCTGGATCAAGGTTGAAAGCTATTAAAATGGTCCCCAAGCACTTAGTTGGAAGAGAGATAAGTTAAATAAGTACAAACTAACCATAAACCCTCAACAGAACATGGTCGTTTGGTTGAAGCCGTTTAAAATATGATGTAACACTTCCTAGAAAAAAAAATTCCCATCATGTATCTCTGTTAACCAAAAACTCCACAATATTCAACTTCCGATGAACTTTTACTTCCCAAGTTTTTCAGGTCAATCACAAATCCACAATTACACAGGTTCTATTATGTTTGTGTTTTAGAGTATATATTAAGAAGTAATTATTAAGATTTAACCAAAGATCTAGATCATGTTCAATTAAATTAAAATTATGATTTAATCCAAAAGATTGACAAACACTAGTTAAACTGGTACATTACTTAAGATTATTGCTTGATAATTCAAGAGTCCTAACATCATGGGTGGAATAAAAAAATTAAACAAGAAAACAAATGCACAATAAACCATAAAATTTTTCAAAAACCGAAAAAAGTGACATTTTCCTCAACAGAAAGGAGCTAATGAATTTGTCCTTTTCATTCAAGTGTCTCAAGTCTCTATCTTTCCTCCTTTCACTCAACTATGAACTCATCATTTCGTCCTCCTTTTACCCACAAAATTTAACGTCTCACATGAAACAACGAGAAAGTCCAAGTTAATCACCTTGATCGCATAGTTGTGAAATATTATTGCATATACTAATTGACTGCATATTTGTTGATGTTGCAATACTTACACTTTTGTCACTTGATTTACATCAAATGCTAATCACCGTGATTAACTCGGCATGGCTCATGAAACAACCCCAACCTCTCATCTCTCCCCTTTCCAACCACCCCACAAAAAGAGTGATGCTTGTTGCTTATAGCACAAAGCAAACTAGGAAAATATAGTGCATTATATTGTGATTCACTTTCTTTCTAATGATGTAGTGCATTTTCTATCTCTAATGTGGGACATCATTAAGGAAATGGCATTCTTTGTGTCTGGATAATTGATATCAACACATGACTAGAATTTCATTTTCTTGAACTTTTTCCATATGGACATCATAAGAACAAGAAAAAATAAACATGGTTCTTGCATTAATCCAAACACAGAATTTCACACCAGTAAACTACAGTGGATAAATGACAAGTGAACTCATTTTTTTGTTGGGCTAAATAAGAGATTACTGGGGCACTTGTTTAATTCCAGAAAAGGCAAAACAAAAGTATAATTATATAACTTTCTTTGGGCATTTCATCAAACAGGTAATTTGCGAGGCACTAACAATGTTGTCACACTACAAAAGCGACAACCCATAATTTTATTAAATACATACCCATCACAAATTAGATACTATAATGCTAGTGGAATTCATAATTCAAGTTGCAGAATCATCAAAAATTTGCACCCAAAAAAAAGAATCATAAAAATTTAACCAAATAAAAGTGAATCATCAAAATTTGCACCAAAAAAAAAAAAAAAGAATGGTCATATTTGTCCCCAGGAAAGTACGAGGATGAGATGAAATCAGATTGAAAAGAGAGTGTATTTTGTCAATGTGGTGTGACTTACTTTGATGCCCATGATTGTAATTTGCTGGAATTCTTGTTTGTAGATGAGAAGTGGAAGTAACGAGTCTAAACTTTACTCGGGTGCATGAACATTGAACCATGGTTTTCGCACAACATTCTGCGCGGACCTACGTTGTTGGGCTACATTGAAATTTGATTTCAACTATCCCACGGCCAAATGAATCTTTTTGTAAAAGGCGCCTTTGGCACCGCTACATGTTGTTGGTAATGCGTCAAAAACTTTGGAAAGAGCGAGAGTACAATTTTGTATAAGAATCAGTTTAAATTACACTATTATAGTGACTATTGAATTTGAATAAGAGTAATTGATTTACAATTTGTTGCAACACATTAAACGCTTTGAACATAGCAAAGATAGCGAGTCTCTAGCCTTTCAGATTTCATTCTTAGCCACCCTGTGAAATAAAATATAAACTTGTTATAGAAATCTTTGTCTCTGGTCATAGAGATCGATTGTTTCATACACTAATGAGGATATTAGCCTTTCGCTTGAAACTATCTCTTGCAGATCCAAAAGCAATGAAAAGTGTAAAAAAGCTAGAAGTTATTATCAAAAAAAAAAAAAAAAAAAAACCTAGCCACTCCCCTCTCTCCTCTTCCTCCAAAACCCTAATTTAGTCAGGCTACCATCATCCTTTCACTCTGTGTTCAATTCTTCCTTTTTTCTTCTAGCTTTTATTGATTTTGTTATTAATAACGCTCCATTCTCTCTCTTTTTGAGAGTTTTTTACCCAATTTTTGGCTTCTTTCTCTTCCTCTTATCGGAGTTTGAAAGCTTTGAAAGTACTTTTGGCCTCTTTCCCATGTGGAAGTTTAAAATTGGTGTATGAGAGATTGTTCCCTATTGGTTGAAGTTCAAGACCATCAACATCGAAGTATTGAAAATTCGGATGCGGTCAACCCGGTTAAATACAAATCAAGAATTTTCTTCCCCAAACTATGTCGAACGATAGACTTCCCCATGAGATCACTCGCAGGATTCAAGAATTGGCAAATACAAGGGGCTGCACCGTATTGCCCGGTCTACCGGTTCATTGTGGTTTATTCAAGACGAACTTGATTTGATCTTGTGTGATTATATCTTGTTTTTCTTTAATACTTATTGTACGCTGCGGTTGCCCTCATTTAATGAAATTTATCTTTCAAAAAAAAAAAAAAAAAAATAGAGTTGATAAACTAGTTAAGTAGTGTAAATTTAGGGCCTCAGTTGATTGATATACGGTTTGAAACCATCCCAATCCTAACCCATCTCTTGCTTATTAGACAGGGTCAACAATGCTCAATCCTCTAACCCGATCCGTCGCAGGGAAATGTGTACATATATATAAAACCAAAAAACTCAATCTTATATATTTTTTAACCCACATATTATAAGCTAATACCTTATGGACAATAAACCAAATTAAACCAGCTAAAGAATAAATCTTATATACTTAAATAAAAATATTCAAACTATCACAAGCCGAACTAATAACATTGATAGTAGCACAGGATTTAAACACAGGTTTTCGTGTCATATTCGGGTTATGTGTTCAATCGCCAACCCAACCCGTTATTAAACATGTGAATCTCGCTTATTTCTTTTAATTAGGTTGAAAACCCTAACCTAAACCTCGCTAATGTTGTAATGTCGAGTGAGTGGGTCGTGTCATATTTTTACTACTTTTGTCTTCTGTCTTTAGCCGGGGTTATATCTTTCGCTTTTATTTGGTAAAAAGAATTCCCTTGCAAGTAGCGGGGGGGATCATTCTTGTGAAGGGTGCTGTAATCGAACCCCTATCAAGCTAAGGAAGGAGTAGAGCCTCACAAACCCGAAGGCCAACCTTGATCCTCGGTCATATCCACTTTATTGTCTAACAAAATTTTGTACAAGTTGTGAAAGATGAGAGCAAGAAATCCATACTAAAATTTACAAGGATGCCCCACATTTACAATCCAGCTTGGTTTACTTAAAAACCTAAGCTAACCCTAATTATTTAGTGTCGCTTTCTTTTTCCTAGTGAAAAAGGAAAATATCCATTCAACTAAAGCCATACAAATCTACAAACAATATTATTCCTAAACCATAATATAACCCACATCAAAACTAATTAATTTTTCTTAAACATCCTAAAAAATCGCATACTTGAGTTCGCCCCTAAACATGGTATAAATGTCACCTTGAAAATATTTTGATGTCATAGCATCCTTCAATTGAATAAATCTACACATCATTGATATATCTATTCTAAAATAAAATAAAAAAATCATTCAACAACTTAGATCAATTCTTGACTACGAGTCACCCACAATCAAAATTACCTGTTCTACTCTTAATACAAGCTCGCTTCCCTCTCTTTCTAAAAAATAAAGACTCTATCTCTCTCTAAACAAACAACAGCATCTCCACATCTAACCTTGTGAAATCGCCGGAGTTCCGAAGGCCAAGCATTGGTTTCCGCCGGGTAGTTCCCCCGTTCTTCGCTTAACAACCTTTTCTTTTCGCTTCGCGGCTTTTCCAGGTTTTGGGTCCTTTCTTCACGTCCGTCGGTCCGCTGGTCCGGGGAGGAGAGGCTTCGCCTCTGCCGGCCCGTCGGCTCATGGGCATAGGCCTGCCTGTCGTGCTGCTCACTCCCTCCACCGCCCTGCCAAAGGCTACGGCAGAGCTCTTTTACCCCCCTCCCCCGTTTCCGCTTCTATTTGGTTTCCCTTCCCTTTCCCCTATTAGTGTTAGTTGTCAGCTTGGGATCCCCCACCCCCTTCCCCGTTAGTGTTACTTTCCTGCTCTGGGCTCCCCTCCCCCTTCCCCTGTTAGTGTTACTTTTTAGTTTGGGCTCCCCTCCCTTCCCCTGGTCAAGGCGTCTGTTGGTTGTCTATGTACCGTAGCTTTTCCCCTTCCTCTAATCTTAGGTCTTAGTGGCCTCTCCCCTCCCCTTCCCTTTTTTCGTGGTCTTAGTTCATTTCTACAAACTCCCTCCCGATGAGCCGGGATCAAACCCCAACAAGTTCGTTTGTTTTGCGGCCCAACTCCAAAGTGAATTCGGGCAAGAGGTGGGCGCGGAGTTGTCGGTTTTTGTGATGATTTATGGGTCATTTGCTACGGCTTTGCCTCGATCATGGGTGCTCATTTTGTTTGTGGCAGGATCCTGCGTTCTTGTATGTCAAGGAATGATATTGGAAACCGATTAAGGTCTGTAGTTCATCCCCGATTTTACCATGAGTGGTTAGCCAGAAATCCAGGTGGTATCTATGTGTTAGCGGAGAACAGAGAGGTATTTATGCAATCTGAAGATCTCTATGCTCGTGTTCATGCCAACCTAAACATGTCGTGGTTTCGATCTTCTTTGTTAAGGATTGCAAGTTCCTCGTCTGATCTTCGATCAGGTGGTTCCGGTGATGAATTCAAGCACCATCCACCCTATGCTTCGTGGATGACTTGTAGAAGCCATCACAACTCAAAAATGCATCTCGCGGAAGGCCTCCCACTTAAATTGGGGCAGTGTTTCGACCTTCACCAATGCCGAGCTTATGCCTCTTAAGGCAAAACTCATGACAACCCTATGTACAGATACGAGTCACAAAAGAAGGTGACTTCGTAGCCTTCATATTTAGAATCTCAGGAGTGATGTCCCCATCTCAATGGCCCTGGATTTACCGCCTTGTGAACTAGTGGCTCCACAAGAACAGATTGGCAATTCCACTTCTGAAGATCGATTTTGCTTCGACATCTCACGACAATATCCATCACATGTCGAGGGTCACTCGGGCCAGAAGGCACAAGAGGCATCTCCAGCAACGTCGCCTCCCATGGAAGTGCCTCTCTATGTGCACCTATTATAGCATTCGCATAGCAGCTAGCGCCTCAGACTAGTAAGGTAGCACGATGGTTTGTAATGCTTATCTTCTCTTGTTTTATTCTAAGTCGGTTGTCGAGCTCACTTAGTTTATGTTTGTTTGTGTTTTGTTGGGATGCATTAGCATTGTTGTACTTGTGCTTTTAATTCTCAACGCTTGTAAATTTTCTTTGATGTCAAAAAAAAAAAAAGTTACACAAACCTAATTTGATCCTCTCCTTTATATGTTTTTAATGAGTCCTTTCATGTATCTTTTTTTTTTTTTTTTGAAAGGTCCTTTCCTGTATGTAAACTTCTCTATATAGTATATAGCAAATGTTAAATAGAAGTCCACTAATGTCTAATGTAACAACACTCGGATCATTTTGTTCGATTATCTAAGTTCGCTTTCCGGAATATCACTATATGGGCTTGGAACTTGCTCAAAGTCTAATTGAACCTGAC